>PITA01031834.1:0-14676 GCA_004023965.1 Spilogale gracilis
GTGCCGGTGCAGGGGCTGGTCCAGGTGTTGGAGGCCTCCACCTTCCTCTCCACCGTGCTGCCACCCTGCAGGACAAAGGCCCAACCACATTGCTCTTTGGATTCATCCAGATGTCTCAGTATTCTCAGAAACCTGATTTTTTCCATAATTTGAACGCTTGACTTCCTGCCGCTCTCTTCTCGCTCACTATTCTGCCAGCGTGTGACATTCAGGATTGATTGGGGCTTGTCACCCCACCTGGGAAGGCCAGGCTGTGAGCAATAGTAAGCTGGATGCTCCGGAACCTGCTCACCCAGAAGCCAGCCCATCAAGCCCACCTTACTTTCCCTTGGACGTCCTCGTTGCTCACCTCTCCTTATCGTCTTACCTTTTATTTCCCAGGCCTTTCCCAGGGCGCTTTTCCCCTCGCTCGGCTTCATTTGCCCATTTACCTGTTTATTAATCCTTAAAGCTTTGTTACTCTCCCTTGTCCATTCAAAGACCAGTCTAAGTTCAAGTTACTATTTTCTGAGACTCAGCAGCACTTTGGAAAGGCCTGCGCACGGTGCACACCGGTGGGCACCACAGTTGCCACCAGCACGGTTTCCTGTGGTTGGGGCCCAGAACTCACACAAAGGAAAAATGGTGGAAGTTGAAAAATACAAAAGCAAGTACTCACATTTCACACATTACCACTGTATGTCATCTATTAAAATAGTAACTAGCCTTTAAAATTAGAAAGAGAAAGACTGACTCTCTGGTTTACTTCTTTTACCCTCAAAATGGGAGCGAATTTGGTACACTAAATGTCAAATTATGTGGTGAGACTTTCCTCTCCGGACAAATTCATATTTGCATTTACCCCTGGGGATTTAATGGAGTCCCTTTGTAGTTAATTAACTGTAAAATAAGATAAGATAAGACAGTTGTAAAAGGAGATATCTTCAAGATGTTCTGCCAGCCTGGGTATATTGTATTTTATTTCTAATCAAAAGCCAAGAAACCATCCCTAAACTCAATGAGAGGTAAACCCACATTCCCCATCCCCTTTTCTTTGATGTTGTTGCATATCCTGGCGAGTTGTTTTATTAGAAAACCTAAGGAGTAGGATTGGCCTGTGGATAGCCATGGGCTTTTGAAGTGCTCCCCCTCCCATTCCCTGATCCTCAGGATGACTTCACTGTGGTTCTTTTCTAGCTGCTCCTTTTGTATAACATGTATTTCACATGCTTTTCCCTGCTCTGTGTTCAGGAGCCACAACTCACCATCTTGATTTGTCTTGTTTGCTTTCCGTGTATCTTGCTTCCCGTGCCCAGTTGAGCCTGTTGACGCCCGTCCTGCTGCCGATCGAGGACTGACCACCCGACCAGGTATAATGCGGTTCCCTTCTACCTCCCAGCACCTTCTGCTTGCGCTCCAGCACCCACCGTCCCCGCTCTTCGCTATTAGCCTCTCTCAACTGCAAATATTGAGAGAGGATTTGAAATGACCGTGGAAACCAGACTTCTCAAAAATTCCCTTTGCTTCTCCTTATACTTGATTTTCCAATTTCCCATTGAAGTAATCTGTTTTTCTTTCTGAGCTTTCCTTTGCAAATAATCAGATTCCTTCCAACTTAAGATTTTTTTCTTTTTTAAGTGGAGAAGAGTATCTAGACCTCTCTGTCCTCAAAAATGGAAAACCACACAGATGCACACACTCTATCTGGTGACAGTGTGGTTTCTGCTTTGAATATCTCCTAATTCCTTTCTTGCTGGGTATGCACACGAGCCCACTTCTGACTGAATTGGGCTCAAACTGCAATCAGTTTCTCACGTCGGTGTAACTCCTAAAAATATCAGAACAGGAACTACCTCTAGAGCCCAGAAGTATTTATATTTTCTCTTTCTTGAGTTGTATGGACTTACTAGTAACAAGATGACAGAAAGGATGTATGTGCATAGTTTTGTATACAAGTCTTTTTCATACCACTTAAAATTCCCATTAACACTAAAATAGACACATTTTATATATATATAGTTTCCCTGGCATTAAGAAATACACTTTGACCCTTTGTTCTATATTCAACCTGTATCTCAAACTGTTTTAAAAATCAATGTCACCAAATAAATAAATAAATAAATAAATAAATAAATAAATAAATAAATATCAGTGTCACACCACAACAGAAACACACAGGAGCCTGGTTTTTGACCTTGTGCACAACTTTGCCTAGCGAATACCCATTGTTTTCCGTGAATCAAAGATGGTAGTTACTAAGTTGACACAGCTGTGTATTCTAGAGAGATTTAACACCACAAACAATGCATACCTTGCGGTATTTGTTTTCTTCCTTATCCCCATAATGACCTTGTGCAATAGTCAAGGACCAGGAGTTCACCTTGTTGGAAGATGTTAACACACGGAGGTCCCTGCTTGAGGTACAGTCAGTAGCGGGCTAAGAACAGACCCCACCCCTCAACACTGCCAGTGCCTTCTGTTCCCAACCACAGCCATGGATGGGAGCTCCGATCCACCCTGTGACATCTTCACACCTCTGTGTGGCTGTCCACAGCGCAGCAGGGAGAATGGAGTGACCCATCTTGACAGCTGCTGTCGCTGATTTTATGAATCTCTGCCTTCAGGGCTTTTCAGAGGAACTTAAATGATAGTAAGTCAGATACAGTTTGGGGTCTCCTGATGTCTTCCTTGTGCCATTGTCATGCAAGTGAATTTTAAGGAGCCTGCCTTTGACACCTGCATCCTGCTGGGCTCCTATTGAGCTCAAGGCTGAGAGTCAGTTCCATTCTGACCAGCTGAGACCAGCTCAAGATAGTCATTTGCTTTGGGCCTTTTTTTTTCCTCTTGGGCCTTTTATTATGGCACTCTCTATTTTATTTTTAAGGAAGAGGTGTTTTTCATCTACAAGAATGAAAAGTGAATTAAAAGCCCTCTTTCAACCAATTTTATGGAGTTCCTCCATTGGGCCCTCTGTGGGGGGGAGAGGTTGAGACCACCAAAGCTGATTTCCTCCCTCTTTTAAAAAATCTGACATGAAAATAACTTCCATATATTCCCCCAAAACAATCTGTTTTAAGGGAAGAGCTAGAAAGTAGTTAGAGGTGTTTTGTCTGGGGAAGAAGCCACCTGAAGTCTTTATTACAACAGTAACACTGCTTTAGTAACAACAATATTTCATTTTGGTGTTTCACAAAGATCAATGCATTAAATGCTATGGTGAGTGGAAAGAAATGAAATGATAAAGTCCCTGTTCTCAGGAGCTTAAAATATAATAGAGGGAACACACTTGGTGTATCTAAAAGAGGAGATAGAATTAGAAGGACAGGGAAATAGGGGCCCACATAAGGTATAAACCAGGGTGTCTGATGGAAGCAGACGAGGCACTCACCGAGGGGGTAGTAACCTAGGGCATGCTGGAGTTCAGCTTCAGGAAAGCTTTCAAAAGACTTGAGTCTCATCCATTGGTAAAGAGGGGAAGGATTCGAAGATGAGAGAGTGGCCTAGGCTCAGCCTTCTTTCTTATACTGTATAAGGCTACAGCCTTCCCAATAAAAGAAGGGCCACTGGTAGGAAAGGATGATCAGATCCGAAGTAAGGAAGATTCTAGTTTACAAGGAGCTCTATTTGCTGGATAGGTAGTGAAACCTAGCGCACTCTCTCTCTCCCTGTCTCTCTCTCCCCGTGCTCACAGTCCATCTCCTTAGCATTTGGACCAGTTCCCTGCTATGTTCATAGCATTAGCTTGGGTTCTTCCAACATCACACTTTAGGAGACTGCATGCTTGAGTACGGTGGGCCACATTATATCTTGAGACTTTCCAAACCTAGAGAACCTTCCCAGGAGTGTCGTAGCCTCTCATTCAGTTGATGGCATCGTTGTTAAATAATTGCTGTTGTCACTCTGACACAAATAAAGGGTTTGTGTGTGATCATGACTGAGGAAGACGACGTCTCTTTGTCTTTGGTATCTCTGGAAACCCAAGGCACGTCGCTTTTAGAATGTAGTGTCAGATAAGGAAAACATGTTATCAGTGGTGATTTCTGGGCTTCGTGGCCATTACAAGTACTCCCCTGGCTTAGTTCCAGGGAAAAATGGGCTCTGAAGGTCAAGTTATACCATTTGACCAGAATAAAGAAGGAAAATGCATTAGCAAGCTCAACCCAGGGGGAGGAAAGCTGCCCCTTCCACTATAAATTATTACCACCCTTCTCTAGTCCTCACTAAAAGACCAAGTCCTTGACCTCAAGCCATGTGAAAGGGACATGCCTCCTTCCCCCTCAAATGAACGACAGATTCTGCTTGCTTTCCATGACAGTGAGACGTGGAGTCACACCACGGCTTAGAAAGGCCTCTAATGAGCCCTTCAGCAAAGTTCCCTGCGATTTATTTAAATCTACACAACACATTTCATCACGTGCAATGTGAGCTTATCACCGTTGATATTTCCCTTTGTGCAAGCTTAGTAACTTTTCTTCCCTTTTAGTAAGATTTGCTTAATGTATAGAAAGTCTTTTCACTAAGTGATTGCGCATGCTATACAAAAATGAACTAGAAAGATCTCTTTCTGCTGAGGGTCTTATAGATCATTGAGCTATAATTGATCATCTGTTGTTCTGACTTGTTACGTGAATTTGAATTTTGGTTTCAGTACCAAAAGTATTTTCACTATCCTTTCAGAAATAATGTGGGATTTTACAGTTTTGAGTAGAGTTCCTGTTTTTTTGAAGTAATTGTTGGTCCCACAAAACTAAAAGAAAAGACTATTGAAGAGACTTTTCTTAAGGTCTCAGACATATAATTTTAACTGTTGCATTGCAAGATCCTGATGACAGCAAAAAGGGTGAGCTGTAAAGAAGTTACTGTGGTTATTCCCCTATCTCAGACTTAAAAGGGCCTGTAGGAAGCTAAAAATACATAGCCAATGAGACATAGCAGAGCGTTACTATCACAGCCCCATAAACATAGTGTCAGGAAGATTAGAGGTTAGAATGAATTGAAAATGATGAGAAAACACAAATGATTTCAAAGCAAGAAAATAAAAAAAGAACAGAGAGCCCCATAGTTCTTGGGACAGGGTCGGGGTTGAGGGACAGTCCATAAGGGATGGTAAAAGATCAGAGAAATAGGGAAACTGTTCCACTTTGTGTCTATATTAGAGAGAGTGATCTTCTGAAAAGAAGAAATTAAAACCCAAGGTAGAATAAGATGAAAAAAAGAAAGCACTAGCTCCTTATTTTAGTTTTCTATTGGTAATGCAATAAATAATTCTGTAACTTAACAGCTTAGAACAACAAACATTTAGTTTCTTACAATTATCAGGATCTCAGGCATGGATCAGCTGGGTCCTCCTCGCTCTGGTCCAACAGGAGGTTGCAATCAAGAAATCCTCTAGAGCTGCAACCACCTGAAGGTGAAGCTTGACTGTGGCGGGTCTCTTCCCAAGAGGGCTCACTCACGTGACTCCTGGCAGGACAGCGCCATAACTCATTGTGGGAACCTTTTTGTAGGGCCGCTCGAGTGACCATCTGACCTGGCAGCTGGCTTTCCCAGACCACGATCTGAGAAAGAGAGTAAGAAGGAAGCTGCAGGACCTTTTTTGACGTAGACTAAGGACTCACCCACGATCAGTTTCTCTATTGTCTGTTCATTAGAAGTAAGGCCCTCCATCCAGTCCACACTCAAGAGAAGAGAATTCAGTCCCACCTCTGGAAAGGAGGAACAGGAACAGATTGGTAGATATATTTTAAGTCTGCGACCCCTCTCTACCATGTCCAGGTCCTTGTGACCCAGACAGACTGTAGGCTAGGAAAGCTGGAGGGTGAAATGGTGGAACCCCTCTCCATGATTTTTGAGGACCTCTGCAGGGCAGGAGAGCTGGGAAGACAGGGAGAAGAGACTAGTTCTGCCAGACAGACAGCAGAGAAGATAGGGCGACAGTCTACAGGCCAGGTGTAGATGGATGTTGATCTCAGCTCTGCTTTCAGAGAAGTTATTTAATGGAAGCTTTGTGAACATTTGGATAAGGAGTCAGGGACCCGTCGCACCGGCAGGGGTGTGCCCACGGTCTTGTCAAATCATACTCCCTTTTCTGTTCGTGTGAGCCATGTTGTTAGATTGGCACACGGTCTGCTGAGGACGTTGTGCTTTCCAGTTTCAGCAAAGGTATGTGACAAGTTTCCTGGCACCTGCAGATAAGACTGTAAGAGTGACTAGACAAAAAGCAAGAAATGAGGTCCCATGGGAGCTGAAGGACCCAGTGATGTGTAGCCTGAGCAAGAACCCTTAGAAACATGATGTCTGTCCTTGAGCATCCACTCTGTTCAAGGCCATAAGGCAGAAGGGAGGTTTCTGCTTACTCTGCATTGAATAGGCTCCGAACATAGCTGCCTTAGGGTTACTGGTTTTTTTGAAGAAAACCATCATCCTCATAGGCAGAGCCGTCCAAAATGGAGGCAAATGGATAGATTTTTTTCCATTCACTCAGGAGCTGAGGGTTTACCCCTTGGGTGAGAATACCATAAAGCACATGATTTTAAAAGCCTTTCTCGTCCTAAAATTATAACTTTGGATATTTAAATGCTACAGCATGGAAACTGATATTTCTGTTTTTGTGCTTTCATTTTTGTTTTAAAAATGGTTTGCATTTTGTAGCTTCAAATTGTTATTTGAAAATGAAATTTATTATAACAATTAGTGTAAGAATCATGCAGCAATTTATAGAGCAGGAAGAGTTAGTGAGTTATATTTTCCGTTAGTCCCGCAGAAACATTTTCTTAAATTATGTACTGCAAGTCTTTATTCAGCGGACGAGCCAATTATATTCTGTATCCATAACTAAATCACTTTAACTAAATAAATAATATGATGTTTACAGTGCTTCACTACATAGATTCACAAACATAATTTATTTGTAATTGGAACAAAGCCCTAAAGTAGCAGTTTGATTCAACCAGGTAATTAATGCTCATTTTTTAAAGACTTTTATAATTTTTTCTGGAAGACTGAGAACACATAGGGAAAGACATTGAATGGGCTAAAAATAAGCCCCTAAAGCAAACCATGTATTCTGGGAACACATCCTTGCCAACCTCCAACTAGCATTTAACATCTGGTTTTCCCCTATTTAAAAAAAAAAAAAAAATTATAATGTATCTTTAAAGGCATTAGAAGCTTTAACTTTGGATTTCTTTAATCTTTAAATTTTTGTTTGAAATAGGTAGTGATTAAGGCTTTAAATACTGGGTGTCAGTTTTCTTGAAGAAAGTCATTCATCTGCTTCCTCTTACTCCAGACCTAGAAAGAACGTTCTGGTAGCCTTTGTGTTCAGAGCTCATGTTCACAGAGAAAATGAATTGAGTATTGTGCGTCGCTGAATTACGCTGTGATCCTTATGGATTATTGCAGGTTCAGGTCTGACTAACATCAAGACGGAAGAGATCTCTGAGGTGAAGATGGACGCCGAGTTCCGGCATGACTCAGGGTATGAAGTTCATCATCAAAAATTGGTAGGTAAAATAATTCACCTCTTCCTGCCTCTCAGTCGGTCTCGCCACATGACCTGTCCGCGCTTGTCTGTGCTGTGCTGGAAAGTCAGTGAGGGGAAAGATAAAATCAAGAATAAAGCGCTTGGCTATAGTGTCCTCATCAACGCATAAAGAAAAGAAAAAGAGGGTGTTTGTAGAGCAGTTCTTTGCCACTAAGCCCACTTCGGGCTTAGACTGGAGTTAATGAATATTCTATTATGCTCTCTAGTTCATTTCCCCTCTGTTTTTTAGGAAGATGGGTTTATAAGAGGTGGATTTGTTACCTCTCTCCCTGTGCCACTCCACCGCTCCCTCTGCCCTTCCTTCCTGTCCCTTCCCCAAGGCCCACATTTTAAGTTCTCCTGCAGGGGAAAGATCTTTGGGTTTCTACCAAGGTAGGGGAGGTGGGAGGCAAACAGGACTCTATGATGTTCCCAGCAGTGTTGCTCACTGAAAGATTTGGGCAAGGAAGCTGGCCCCTTCCTTTTTGGACGAAGCCCCTTCCTGCCACTGTTGTTTCCCCCAAATGTTAGCATCGGAGTAAATCAAAGAGCACCCATCCCCTTTGCAGGCAACCCCAGGAGTTATATAAAATCTTTTACTAGAAGCTTCAGATAAATAAGTCCTGCATTATATTAGGGTTTCTTTTGTCTTATCAGTAAGCATAGTAAGGGGGTTAAGTTAATAAAGAAGACAACTTTGTTTCACATTCAGTAGTCAACAAAAAAATGCTAATAAAATTCTCCTAGCAATATTAATATTGAGAAGTACTCGCTCTCGGGCACCTGTCATGCACGTGGCGGGGGGGGGGGGCACATGCGTACTCTTTTTCAAGGGAAAGATCCAGTGTTCATAGATGTAATTTATAAAACCAAGTAGTAAATTCCAGAAAAAATGCCTGTGTAGTACTGTTATGTCTCTTTTCACTCTAAATAATGGGAGCAGATCCGAAACTGGCTTATGATTCAGGTTTACATTTCAACTCCCATAATCTCTTTCGTACAAGAATATTTCGGTTTTCTGAAGCATGATTTTCACTGGCAGGTTAATCCCGTCTCAGTTATTATGAAATCAGGGGCCGTCTTGATCTGGCTGATGCCGAAGCAGTTAAAAAATTCTGGTGGAGCATCTGAAGGGTTGGGGGCTGGTGGGGCGCAGAGCCGAAGATTAATGTGCGGATTTGCATTTTCTGGAGCCTGTGTCCTACACTAACTCCTATAATGCGACAGTGACTAATGACAGCGGCAGCAATTAGGAGAATCAGCTCCCTCTACTGAGCTAGTTGATAAGATAATGTACTATAATTAGTGCAATGAATATTACAAAATTACAGTATTTTCTTAAAGGCATAAGAAGATGTCCAGACTTGCATTTATTCATGATTACCTCACATTTTTATCATTAGCTAATTAATGATTTTCTTTTAATAAATATGTTGAGCTAGCATATTTGTTGAGAAAAGGGAATAATTATGAACAGTTTTTCTCATTTTGCCACAGATAGACCCTGAGTAAGACTCTTAGAGATTGGCTCTATTTGCTGTATTTTATATTGCCTTTTCATATCACTAAAATGTTCATTGTCACTGTGGAAAATCGATTGTTTTCTTGTGTTGAGATTAGACCGAGAGAATTCTCTAAGGAGCTGTTCTCATTAATTTCTAAAATAAAGATGGTATATGTGTAGTCAGAGTTAGGCCAGGTGGTCTGGCAGAAGATGGTCTCCTTACACAATGCTTTTGTAATTCCAGTTAGGTAGATGAAGTTGGGAAATAGTGACTTGCTTTTGTGCACAGCATGAAGGAATGCTGAATGCTGTGCGGCGCAGTTACCAGAGTGAATAAACAGCTGACCACCTTGATGTTCAAGTCAAACAAGCGTCAAGAATGAACAGGTTGAGCTGGGGTTCTGGAGAAAACAGCAAGCAAGCAGGAGTTCTTTGTACCATTAAAATTCTTAACTCATTGCCTACTACTTCTCTCCTTTGAAAAAACTCTAAGCATTACGCTTCTTGAGGTTCAGTGCCGTCGTATTGAATGACTGCGGCTAGAAGTAGGTGACAAGTGTCTCCTCCGGATGAACTCCTTTATTTCAGATGCTTTATTCCTTAATATCCCTCTAAGGAAATGAGGACATCTGTGGGACTGGTCATGCATCAGGTCTCCCAGCCGACTTTTCAACATCACGACCTGTGCCTTTCCAGCCTTGGGTAGATCCCCCCCCCCACCTCTCACCAGATGTCCCACCTGTCACAGGGTTTCAGTTTCCTCTGGGCTACTGTTTTGCCTTTCTAGGCCGTGGTGGGCTGTGGGTGGAAAGTAGATTTCCCAGAACTAGGGAATCACATACTATACATCGTTCTATAAGTGTCATTGTTAGTAGCTAGAATGTGTGATTTTTTTTTTCCAAGTATGCACTAAATAATGGAGTGGCTACCAACTCAAACTTAACAGCGTAAGGTAGACACTCAATCTCTTCACTTGCCTTTTCCAGCTGTCTCTGCAATTGCAATCCTTTTTCTTGATTTGTTTTCAAGGTGTTCTTTGCAGAAGATGTGGGTTCAAACAAAGGTGCCATCATTGGACTCATGGTGGGCGGTGTTGTCATAGCAACAGTGATCGTCATCACCTTGGTGATGCTGAAGAAGAAACAGTACACGTCCATTCATCACGGAGTGGTGGAGGTAGGTAGACGTGACTGCATGTTGGAAACAGGAGTTAAGGAAAGACTATGCAGGAGATTTTGCTCAGCATTAAACTAAGAATCATCCAAGTATCTCTTCTTGGGGAAAAAAAAAAAAGATTCCTGCATCGTGCTCTAGTTTGGCAGTTGTTTTCTTATTCTGGATTTCATTCATTCTGACTTAGAAATGATGCAGGCATTGGGTTGTACGCTGCTCTCTCAGCTTAGAATGACATGCAAAATAATACTAAAGATGATGCCTGGCTTAAAGATACTGTGATTACTCTCGGACATTTAAGAGAAAAGAAAAAAACTACAAGTTAGAAATGAAAAGGAAGGTAGAGGTCTGCTATTAAAAAAAAAAAAAAAAAAACTAAAACCTAAAAAAAAAACCTAAATTTTATTCTCTAATTTTTTTGTTTTAGAGAGTCTGACTTACAAGTAAAACTAGGTAGCAGCAGTTAATACTAATTTTCAGGCAGGCGTTTCACACAAAATCACGTGATGCTGAACAGCTGAGCAGAGCTTGCAAGGTTGTTGCAGAAGTTCATCCTGTGACCCTGTGCTCCTACCTGAAGTATCGTCCTTCTGGCGGTGAGGACAGTCACACTGGAGGTGGAGCGAAGATTCACCAAGTGACAGTCACAGTTACCGCACGACCATGCCTCAGGATTTTGTCCCCACAGGCCAGCATGTGACTAACCTGAGTGTGTACAGCACGGAAGTGGTGGGTTACCCCAACCAAAGAGAGTAGCTACAGGATTGACTTCTTAAACCCATGGGTTTAGAAATATTTATGAAATATTATGAAATAGAACATTTACAGATAAGTTCTTACACATTTTTTTTTTTAAGATTTTATTTTTAAGTAATCTCTACACCCAGCATGGGGCTCAAACTCAAACCCCAAGATCAAGTGTTGCATGTTCCACTGACTGGACCAGCCAAATGCATTTAAAGTGCACTTCTGGTATTGGACCTGGGTTGCAGGTCGGGGATGTGGGGGGAAGTAATCCTCAGAATGTATGTAATTTTCTAGGAAACTATTAGAGAAAGTGAATTAATACATCTTGAGAAATATTGGAATTTTTAGGGCTGTGGGGCACCTGGGTGGCTCAGTCATTAAGTGTCTGCCTTCGGCTCAGGTCATGATCCCAGAGACCCGGGATCGAGTCCCACATCGGGCTCCTTGCTCGACAGGAAGCCTGCTTCTCCCTCTTTCACTCCTCCTGCTTGTGTTCCCTCTCTGGCTGTGTTTCTCTCTGTCAAATAAATAAATAAAATCTTTAAAAAAGTTTAGAGCTGAAAGAGATCTCAGTGATCAAATCAATCTTTTCATCTTGTAGAGGAGAAAACAGACCCAGACAGAAGTGTTCACCTACTGTCGAACTAACCACAGCCGAGGTCCCAAACAGATTGTCCCATATCCTGTCCCTTGTTTCTTCCACCAGAGAGCAGTCCATCCAGCTTCTCACTAACCCCACAGACATGTGCTCCACACCATTCTCAGTCAGAGAAGGGCAGGACAACGTTAAATAAGTTGAATATCTGGCAGGGCCAGAACCTCATTGTGTTCGGCACTTACCATTCTCCCGGCTGCTTGTTTCTGCGATCAGCTGATGGAAATTGGTTCTGAGGCTTCTTTTCCCTGTCCCGACTGGAGAGGCCATGCTGGGGAGTGCTGAGGGGGGACACAACAGGATCACAGACAGATCAGCCTGTGGGCACATCAAATAAGCAATGACAAAATCAGCAATTGTGGGGCACTGCTCTTCTGACGATAGTACTTTGGAGTTTGTGTCCTTTGAAACTGTGAGATAGAGTCTTGTTAGCATCAATTTACTTCATTTCTACTCAAAATAATTTTTTTTTCCATTTCATGTTTAGGCAAAAAAAAAATGTTTTTATACTTGAATAATTAAAAAGCCCTTTTACTAAAATTAACAAGTCAAGAAACGACAAATGTTGGCAAGGATGCAGAGAAAAGGGGAACCCTCATGTACTGTTGGTGGGAATGCAAGCTGGTGCAGCCGCTCTGGAAAACCTTACAGAGGTTCCTCAAAAATTTGAAAATAGAGCTTCCCTATGACTCGGCAATTGCACTATTAGGGATTTGCCCCAAAGATAACAAATGTAGTGATCTGACCCCAATGTTTGCAGCAGCAATGTCCGCAACAGCCAACTATGGAAGGAGCCCAGATGTCCAGACGAATGAGTAAAGATGTGGTTCATATATGCAACCATATATTAGTCATGTATTAATCAGCCATCAAAAAAATGAAATCTTTGCCATTTGCGACAACATGGATGGAACTAGAGGGTATTAATGCTAAGCGAAATAAGTCAGAGAAAGACCATTATCATATGATCTCACTCATATGTGGAATTTAAGAAACAAAACAGGATCGTGGTGGACGAGAGGGAAAAATGACACAAGACAAAACTAGAGAGGGAAACAAACCATAAGAGACTCTTAATCATGGAAAACAGACTGAGGGTTGCTGGAGGGGAGATGGGTGCAGGGATGGGTAACTGTGGGATGGGCAGTAAGGAGGGCATGTGATGTAATGAGCACTGGGTGTTATAGGCAAGTGATGAATCACTGACCTCTACCTCTGAAACTTATAATACAGTATATGTTAATTAACTGAATTTAAAAAAAAAGAAGAATGCTTACGTGTTAAGAAAAAAAACCCTTTTCATTTCTTTAATATACTGTATGGGAGTTTTTGGTTTTGGTTTTGTTTAAAGATTTATTCATCCGTTTGACAGAGAGAGGAGAGAGAGAAAACACAAGCAGGGGGAGTGGGAGAGGGAGAAGCAGGCTTCCCGCCGAGCAAGGAGCTTGATTTGGGGCTTGATCCCAGGACCCGAGCCAAAGGCAGAGGTTTAACAACTGAGCCATCCGGGCACTCCCCCCCCCCTTTTTTTAATTGAAGTAGAGTTGACCTGCAGTGTTCTGTTTCAGGTGCACAGCAAAGTGATTGACAACTGTGTGTTACACATGCTCAGCCCAGTAAGTGTAGTCGCCGTCTATCACCGTTGTATGTTTTAATGGCCTTGGACTGATGAATCTACCCAAGGAGCATTTTTCTTTTTATCCGGTCCAGTGCCTGTTTGGGGTACCAGAGTCCAAAGAGCCTATATTGGTTCGCTAGAGCCGCCATTACAATGTCCCAAACTGGATGGCTAAAACAATGGGAATGTATTTCCTCACAACTCTGGAAGCTACAAGTCTGAGATCCGTGTGTCAGAGGGGGTTTGGTTTTCTTCTGAGGCCTCCCTCCTTAGCCCTTCACATCGTCTTTTCTCTGTGAGGGTCTGTGTCCTAATCTCCTCTTCCTGTAAGAACACCAGTATTGTTGGATTAGGTTCTACCCAGTGATCTCATTTAACTTTAACTACTATTTTAAAGACCCTGTCTCCAGTCATATTGTGAGGCACTGGTGGTTAGGACTTTAATATAGGAATTTGGGGAGGATACAGTTCAGCCTGTAACAGAGCCTAGGGATGCTGGGAAGAAAAGCAAGATCTCTCTAGGGGACTCTGCCACTGTTGTACATGAGGCTTACCAGCTACTTATGTAAAAGGTCCCAGCCCAGACCTAAGGAAACAATTTCCAAACGGGCTTAGAATCTTGAGTGTTGAAAATTATCCAACTGAATCAGACATGCAGTCATTTTTGAGACTCATTGATCTCTTTCCTTTCAGTCACCAGTCTAAAATGTGGAAAATAGTATCTCTTGTCTACAAGAGAACTAGCTACCTTTTTAATTGTTTTTAAGATTTTTTATCTGAGAGAGCATGAGTCGAAGGAAGGGCAGAAGGGGAGGGAGAGGGACAAGCAGAGTCTGTGGTGCGCACGGAGCTGGAGGCAAGGCGAGACCATGACCTGAGCCAAAACCAAGAGTCGGAGGTTAACCTGCTGAGCCATCCAGGCGTCCTGAGAACTAGTAACCTTTTCAGCCTCATTGCAGCCACCTAGGTTAAAACTTTCTTGTGGTTAGTTACCAAGAAGAGTCTCCTTGGGTTTGGGATGTCAGAGAGTAAGTTGACTCTTTAACACAGATTAGAGGGGAGGGCAATCATGTCAAAGCCAGGAGGCATCCCTGAAGAGCAGAACTGTACGGAGGACAGTTGTTCAGTTCTTCTCTTGAATCTCATTCTGCTCCCTACTTCGGAGCACCTGGAAACCTCTGCAGAGTGAGTGCCCTCCTTGTACTGTTTCTTCCCCTTATTTCTTCTCAACTCCTCCTTGAAATTAAGGGTATTATCAAGAGCCTGGAAACCACCCCTTTCTCCCTCTCAAGGCCTTCCTTTCTCTCCCTCTGGAAGCATCGCTGTGCACAGTTCCATGTCGAGCGGTGTAGGACAGTGCCGGACCAGGACTGCGTCCGAGGTGCTGTTCGCCGTCCCTGCCCTCGGGAGGGTTACGGTCGGGCTGGGGTGGGTGAACGTGACGTGAACAGCTGCAGCCCACGGAGGCACCGAGG
>PITA01031835.1:0-14677 GCA_004023965.1 Spilogale gracilis
CTTATATGAAAAGCCAACAGACAACACTGTTCTCAATGGTGAAAACCTGACAGCTTTTCTCCCAAGGCCAGGAACAGGACAAGGTTGTCCACTCACACCACTTCTATTCAACACAGAACTGGAAGTCCTAGCCATAGCAATTAGACAACGTAAGGAAATAAATGGCATCCAAATTGGTAAGGAAGAAGTAAAACGCCCACTATTTGTGGATGACATGGTACTATATATAGAAAACCCAAAAGATTCCACCAAAAATTATTGGAATTGATAAATGAATTCAGTAAAGTTGCAGGATACTAAATTGATACACAGAAATCTTTTGCATTCCTACATACTAAGAATGAAGCAGCAGTAAGTGAAATTAAGAAAACAATCCCCTTTACAATTGCACCAAAACAGTAATAATAACCGAGGAATAACTTAACCAGGGTAAAATACTTGGACTCTGAAAACTAACACTGATGAAAGAAATTCAAGACAAGGCAAAGAAGTGGAAAGATATTCCATGCTTCTTGGAAGAACAGATATTGTTAAAATATCTATTCTACCCACAGCAATTCTACAGATTCAGTGCAATCCCTATCAAAATACCACTGACATTTTTTACAGATCTAGAACAAACAACCTTACAATTTGTATGGAACCACAAAAGACCTCAAATAGCCAAAGTGATCTTGAAAAATGAAACTGCAGGGTGCCTGGGTGGCTCAGTGGGTTAAGCCACTGCCTTCAGCTCAGGTCATGATCCCGGAGTCCCGGGATAGAGTCCCACATCGGGGCTCTGCGGGGAGTCTTCTTCTTCCTCTGACCTCTCCCCTCTCATGTTCTCTCTAACTCTCTCTCTCAAACAAATAAATAAAATCTTAAAAAAAAAAAAGAAAAATGAAACTGCAACCATCACAAATCTAGACTTAGTTATATTAGAAAGCTGTAGTAATGAAAACAATATAGTACTAGCATAAAAATAGACAGATGAAATAGAGCAGAAAACCCAGAAATAATTCCACAACTATACAATTAATCTTTGACAAAGAAGAAATTTAATGTACGATGGAAAAAGTCTCTTCAACAAATGGTGTTGGGAAAACTGGACAGCCACATACAAGAGAACGAAACCAGGCCACTTGCTTAGATCATCCACAGAAATAAACTTGAAGTGGGTTGAAGACCTAAATGCCAGACCTGGAGCCATAAAAGTCCTTGGAAAGAGCACAGATGGTAATTTGTGACATCAGGTGTAGGAATATTTTTCTAGATATGTCTCCCTGAGGCAAGGGAAATAGAAACAAAAATAAACTATTGGGATTACAGCCAAATAATTTCTGCACAGTGAGGGAAACAATCAACAAAATTTAAAGGCAACTTACTGAATAGGAGCAGATATTTGCAAATGACATATCTGATAAAGGGTTAGTATCCAAAATATATAAAGAACTGATACAATTCAACATCCCAGAAAACAAATAAACCAATAAAAAAAAATGGGCAGAAGACATGAACCGATATTTCTGCAAAGAAGATATACAGATGGCCAACAGGTGCATGGAAAGATGTTCAGTGTCACTCCTCATCAGAGAAATACAAATCAAAACTATGATGAGACGTGCCTGGGTGGCTCAATCCACTAAGCGTCCAACTCTTGATTTGGGTCAGATCATGATCTCAGGGTTGTGGGATCAAGCCCTGTGCCCCCCCCCCCCCGCCATGCTCAGCAGGGAGTCTGCTTCTCTTTCTCTCCCTCTGCCCCTCCCCCACTCACTCTCTAAGTAAATAAATAAAATCTTTTTAAAAATTGGCAATTGGATGTCATTGTATAGCAACAGAATGGCTAAATTAAAAAAAAATAGTAACAACACCAAATTTAGCAAAGATGCATAAAAATTTGATCACTCCTATGGTCCTGGTAGGAATAGAAGATGGTACAACAACCCTGGGAAACAGTTTCCCACTTTGCTGAAAAATTATCATGCAGCTACTATAGGACCCATTGTCGAGAACTCGACACCCATGCAGAGGTGAGTATGACTAAAGTGGGGCCGTGTGAGCAAGGCTGGTGGGTTGCATTGGGGTTGGTATCTTGGCTGTAATATTGTACGATGGGTTTGCACACTGTTAGCATTGAGACCAGCTGGGCAGAATGTGTACAGGATCACTCTGTTTTCCTTCTTTTTTTTTTTTAAATACTTTTATTTATTTGACAGAAACACAGCTAGAGAGGGAACACAGCAGGGGGAGTGAGAGAGGGAGAAGCAGGCTTCTCGCCGAGCAGGGAGCCCGATGTGGGGCTCGATCCCGGGTCTCCGGGATCATGACCTGAGCTGAAGGCAGTCGCTTAACCAACTGAGCCACCCAGGCGCCCCTCTGTCTTCCTTCTCAAGCTTACATGCTAACTTACAATGATCTCATGAGACATTTCAGTGTGAACAATGTGTGACGTTGAGTTTACAAATCATATAGAGTTCGTGCTTGCCAGATTTCTGCCCTTTCATGCTTCCCTAGCTTTCAAAAGAGAAGCAAACTTTCTTTGAATACGTTTCCGTTTATTTTTTTCCCCAGTTTTCTTTCTCTTTCCTGAATTCTACTTTTGCATTTGCTATTTCCATCATGAAGTTGAGGGATCAGTGAACTGTGGCCAGATCTTTCCCACCCTCTGTTCTGTAATGTTTTACTGTAATTCAGTCCATTCATTCATTTCCAGGTTGTCCACAGCTGCTTCTGTGTTGCAGTAGCTGAGTTGAATGACTGCAAGAAAGACCCTGTGGTTTATTTGAACAAACAAAAAATATTTGTTCTCTGGCCCTTTCCAGAAAAAGTACAGTGACCCCCTGACCTAAGGGATTAAAGAATAAAATGCAATTTCGTTTAAACATACAACACAGTGTTTCCACCAAGAGAGTAAATTAAATATTTAAAAATTAAAATGATTTTGCGTATTTTAATTACTTCTAAATATTCAAAATTACCGCTTAAATGAAAGAGAAAATATAAATGATAGTGAATATCCAAGTTTTATATTACATGAAAATTATTTAAGTCATGCTGTTTTATTCAATAGTGTCACTTGAGATTCAAAATGTTATTAAATATTTTATACAGATGTAACAATGAGCAAATATAGTGTTAGCAGTGTAAGCAGTCAGTATTATGCTTCATCCTTGTTACATCTGCTCGTACGTATATAGGAATTTAAGAGACATAGTTACTGTGGGGCGTCTGGGTGGCCCAGTTTGTTAAACGTCTGACTCTTGATTTCAGCTCAGGTCATGATCTCAGGGCTATGGGACGGAGCCCCACGTTTGGGTCCATGCTTAGCATGGAGTCTGTTTGAAATCTCTCCCTCTCCCTCTGTCCCTACCCTGCTCTGCAATCTCTCCATCTCTCTAAAGTAAATAAATATTTTTTTAAAAAGAGAAATAATAACTATATAGTTGCAAAATGCTTCTCTGTTGCCACATGGGCAAAGTTGCGAGCCCTTCAGTGACTCGTGAGTGCATTGAGAGCTAGGAAATAGAAGAGCAAAAGGCAAGTGAGATGTTGGAAGCCCAGCCCCAGGGAAGAATATCACATGATACAAGATGCTATTCTATCAACGTTGTCATGAGAAGATAGCATCCTGAGTGGGCCCACCACCCAAAGCCTCCCCGTTCTCTGTGTTCCATGCAGAGATCGAAGCTCAGAAGCTGCAGACTGTGGTCTTGAAGACAACAGGGTGTGGAGAATCGGGTCCCTGGGGCCTGGGGTTCCTGAAAGGATGGCGCTGCGGGATCCTGGCTAAAGAACCAAGTGGCACCTAGAGACCTTGAAGGATCGGAAGGCTATTTTAGACTGGTGGGCCCAGAGGACAGCAATCTCTCAAGGTCTGCACCCAAGCACAAACAAAGGGGGTAGTTTATACACCTCTACTGCCGTATCTCTGCCACTCTTGCAGCCATGGCCAGCAGCCCAGGGGGAAAACCTGGAACGGCCCCAGGACTGGACTGGGATTCCGCTGCTGGATTGGCCAGCCACCTCAGAACACAGATTTTCCTTATTATTCCCCCCTTTGATGTTCCTCTAAAAACCTGGTTGACAGGGCATCATCTTAATTATCCAGAGGGCGATAGTGAGTGAGGAGCGACTGGAGTGCGAGCTTGGCAATTCGTGCAGTGATAAACCTGGTAAGGGCACGAGGAATACAAGGACCAAATACTGCTGTGAGGAGGAGAAGACCGAACACCGCAGGGACGCTGCTGGTGTAGTGACGGCGGGAAAATCCGCGGGAGTGGTTGAGTTAGCCCCTGGTTCTGGACCTGATGTTTTCATGCTGGGAGTGCCCAGGGCAACTCCTGGCAGAGCCAACAGGCCCAGGAGAAGGGGAACGGCTGCGGGGTAGCATGGGAGGTGGCTGGGAGCGTCGGAGGATGCGTGACTGACCGTGGGGGCTGCCACAGGGCCCAGCAAGCTAAAGGCCACCAGGTAGCAGAAGACCAGGACTGCCTGGGGTCAGGAAAACCATAGTGAAATGCGCTTAGGAGTAGACAGCAGAGGGCCAGTAAAAGTGGGGTCCGCAACCTTAGTTGGAGGGAGCCATTGTGGTTAGCCCGACCGCAGACAGAACCTGTGGACAAGTAGGGCAGGAATATACCCTAGGGTCACCCAGTAAACAACAGTGACAAGTCTCTGGGGGAATGTCCAGTCAGAAGGGGCAACCGTGTAGAGTCTGACTCCTGGGATGAGGGATATCACTCCGATGAGGGTGAGGGACCACGGCGAGCAGGTGTGCATCAGTCAGTAGGATCTGGTTGAGGGCAAAGCCAGCGCAGGTCTGCGGCATTTGCCTGGACTTTCCACCGGTGCGGCTCCTCGTCCAGGTGAAGGGCTTTTTTACTCTGGAGTGGTGGACCCATGGGGTGACACCTGAGACCTCAAGGGCAGTAGGGGTGGTTAGAACAACAGTGTGAGGCCCTGCCCATGTGGTTTGAGGGGGTGCCTTTTGCAGTCTTTGACCCAGACTGAGTCTTCTGCCTGGAAGGAGTGTACCTGGGACCCTAAGGAGATTGGGGGTCTTCTCGGTGGTGTACCTTTGTAATTTATTTAGGGTGGCCCCCAGGGCCTGAAATTGTCAATTTTTTAATCCCCAACCTAATGTAAATTTACTGGGAGGCTCCCCAGGCACGGGAGAGGCTGTCCATACACTAATTTGAAAGGGGAGAAACCTAGTGTCCCAGGTGTGCTGAGGGCATGCAGGAGGGCTAGGGTAGCAGACCTAGCCATGGGGGGTTAGTCTCCTGACAAAATTTTGCTAAAATTCCCTTGAGGGTGCGATTCATTCATTTTATTTTCCCTGAGTTTTGGGGCCACTAAGAAGCCATGGGGGGTTAGTCTCCTGACAAATTTTGCTAAAATTCCCTTGAGGGTGCGATTCATTTATTTTATTTTCCCTGAGTTTTGGAGTCTCCAGGTGATGTTGACCTGTACGATGTCTGCTACAAATGTGGGTTCATTGTCACTATGGATGGTTAATGGCAGGCCGAACGGGAGCACAGTCTCCCGCCAGAGGACTTTGGCTATTTCTGTGCTTTGCTCCTTCCTGGTTGGGAAGGCCTTGACCCACCCAGAGGATATGCATACCGTTGCTAGAGATGTCTGAACCCCCTGCTCGTCTGCACGTCTGCGAAGTCTTATTCTAGATCTTCGAGAGGGCTCACTCCCATCCTCTGGACACCTGGCGGGGGTCGGGCTGCAGGCCGAGCATTTTACTGCCTTCAGTGGTGGCAGTCACCGTACGACCCACTTTCCGGGCACGCTCTTGGAGGTCACTGCTGCCGTCAGCAAAGAACATGAGCCTGGACTCTTTTCTGCTGGATCGTGTAAGTCTGGACAGCTCACGTCGACTTTATTCCTTACCTCAGAGCAGTCATGGTCTGGTTCCCCCTCTTCGGAGGGGAGAAAGTTTGCTGGGCTTAACATCCTTACTGTTTTGAGGGTGACCTCTGTGATTCTCACAGAGGGGGCCTTAGTACTGTGCTAGCGGAGAGCTGGGAAGGAGGCAGTGCCCCTGGGTGTTCATGAGGGTCGTAACTGCATGAGGGACCTTGCTGTTAAGTTCTTGTCCCAGGGTGAGCTCGTCTGCCTCTCTGACATGGAGGACGGGCTGCTAGCGCCCTGAGGCCCAGTGGCCATCCTGCTGCCACGGGCTCCAGTCTCTTTGACAGGTAAGCACCTGGCCGTTGTCAGGGCCAGACAGTCTGGGTGAGTCCCCTGGGTGCTATCTTTATTTTTTTGTACCAAGACATTGAAGGGTTTTTCTGTATCTGGTAGGCCCAGGGCTGGAGCCTGGCCCAGGGCAGTCTTTGTCTCTGTGAAAGCGGCTCTGCTTCCTCAGTCCAGGCAGGGGGATTCTCGGTTTGGTCTCCCCAAGAGATTGTAGAGGGGGTCATGCTACTGCCGAGGACCCAGCAATCCAGATGTGGCAGAATCATGCAGCCTCCAGGAATTTTCATAGGTCCCTTTTTGTCGGAGGCTGTGGCAAGGAGATGATGACTTGGTTTTTTTCCTTGTTCTCCTTTTTTCCCCCTTGGGTGAGGAGCAAACCAAGATAATGGACCTGTTGTTGGCAGCTTTGGGCCTTCTTCCATGCGATTCGGTGCCCTCAGTCTGACAGGAGCTGTAGGAGGGTTTTGTACAGTCCTTTTGTGTGTCTCTGGTGAGGAGGACATTATCCACATACTGGGGAGGTGCATGGATTCGGGACCACGGGGTGCAGGGAGACGGCTTGCAGGGCTTGGACAGGTTGATATCCCACTCCTGGCTTTTTAAGTGGCAGGAGGGTGGTATTGACTTCAGTTCTGGGGTTGGACTCCCAGGATCAGTTCCATGATGATAGGGGCCCAATTTGGGGCTAGTGCAGGTGGGTCGTCTTTAGCCCATACTGAAGGGAAAGTGAGTCTGAACTCCAGGGGGCCATTCGGCTGGGCCTGGGCACAGAAGAGCCTTGGTGTGGTGATTCCTAGTGCCAGAGACCTTGTCTGTGCTTGCCCTGGGTTCCGTCTGAGGCTGGTGGGCCCGGTGGGCTCACCGTTTATCTGAGCCCCAGGCTTGGACAGTATGTCTCGGCCCAGGAGGGGGATGGGGCAATCAGGTAGACAAGGAATTCATGGTGGACCTTGTGTCTCTGAGTTCACCCAGACGAGCCTAGAAAAGGGCTGTTGTGTTGCTCGTGTCTTGGTGGCCCCCAGGATGGGCGCAGTCCTTTTGCTGAAAGGCACCACCAAGGAGGTGACCGGAGATTATTTGGCCCCAGACTCAACCATGAAAGGCCCAGGTTGGCCCCGTATTTTCATTCTGACCATGGGCTCCTGGGGGCCAAGAAGAAGAGAACCCGGTCCCCCTCAGTCTGAGTCCATTTCCAAAAGGCCTATGTGGTTCCCTTCTCGGGGTTTTTTTGTACTGCCTGAGCTTTTGAGCCTTTTCCCAATGGGACATATGTTTTTTCAATGCCCGTTTTCTTTACAGTAGGCACATTGATCCCTGGCCAAGGGGGTTCTGGGTTCCCTCCTTTTGGTGGTTGGGGCCTCTCCACCTTACAGACCTGCCAACAGAGCCACTCTGAAAACTCTTTCCCAGAGTAAACAGGTGGGCTCCCGTGTTCCACTGAGGGTGGTGGAGAAAGGTTGATAGTACTTCATGGAATGGCTGGGTTGGACTGTTTTGTCTTTATCGTGTCTCTTGGGTTCTCGGTTTTCTCGTACCAGCATTTGGAGGGCGCTTGGCCTGGCCTGGGCTGCAGCCTGGCTGCTGGTCCCAGAGAAGGTGGATCCTCTGAGGCTGGGGCACCAGGGAGACTGATGGCATTGGAGAGTCTGGACCTGGGGGGCCAGGTGTAGATGGCCTTGGGGGTGTATATGGAGTGGGCAGGTTCAGCTTATCCTCGGGATCTCCGGCTAGAATCTGTGGAGGCTGGGACTTCTGTCGGTCTTCTTTGGGCTGCTTGGATGAAGCGATTAAGTCCCTGGCCTGTCCCTGCTTATTGCAAGTGAATGGCACCCAGCAGGGGAGGGTCTGGGCAATTCCTAGCCAGGATTCAATGTATGAAAATTGGTCAGTGGGTCTTGGCTCTCCTGTTACAACTCACCACACCTAACAAGCCCTTGAGACATCCAATGTGCCTTCTGGAAACCATCCGACATTCAAGGTGGGCCATTCTAACTCATATAGGGTTCTCAATTTGCCAGGATGCATCTTAACTCTATAATGTTCTGAAAACACCTTCCTGAAAGTGTGATCATACAGTCTAGGACTGTAGGTTTATTCTGTCCTGATCCCAGAGTGAAGTTCCTGTGTGTGGAGGCACAGAGACAAAGTGTGGGTGCCCCTCCAGAGGAGAGACCAATCAGATGCCCGCCTGTCTGCCCTCCCAGAGGAGTCTTGGGTGCCTCTTAGCCATAGCAAGTCCGTATAAACCCCAGACTGGTGCCCCGAAAGGCTTGCCATAGACCCTATCAGGCCACCAAGGAAACAGGTTGGGGCCCACTCGGACTCCATAGTCTCAAGACTGTGGAGCCACAGGATCAGTTGTCCTGATGAGGCAGGTCAGAGAGCACATCCACTCACAACTCCACACTGAAGTTATTACTCCTTGAGAAGTCCTCCCTGGGAGATGTCTAAGAGGAGGGCTCCGGCAGGTGATCAAGCTCTGGGTTCCATCCTGACAGGTGGGCCTGTCTAGGTCCTTATTGGAATCTGATGTGGGAATCAGGTCCTCACCTGCCAAGTCTCCTTTGAGTCTGGAGGGAATCTCGGAGCGGGGCGGGTCCAAGGTGACCAGGTGGGAGACTGCCAAAGATTAGACAAGGTGTGCCTTCTCTGTTATGACCCCTTGTTCTGTCACCTCCCCACTGTCGGCCCTAAAGTGGTGGCAACGATGGGCCAGCATGATTGGGTTTCCCAGTCAGGGAACCAAATTTTTTTAATAATAATTTATTTTATTTTTTCACTGTTCCAAGATTCATTGTTTATGCCCCACACCCAGTGCTCCATGCAATATGTGCCCTCAATACGCACCACCAGGCTCACCCATCCCCCATCCCCCTCCCCTCCAGAACACTCAGTTTGTTTCTCAGAGTCTACAGTCTCTCATGTTTAGTCTCCCTCTCCGTTTTACCCCAGTTCATATTTCCTTTCCTTCTCCTACTGTCCTCCACATTACTCCTTATGCTCCACAATAAGTGAAACCATATGATACTTGACTTTCTCTGCTTGGTTTATTTCACTCAGCATAATCTCCTCTAATCTGGTCCACGTTGCTACAAAAGTTGGTTGTTCATCCTTTCTGATGGAGACATAATATTCCATTGTATATATGGATCTTCTTTATCCATTCATCTGTTGAAGAGCATCTTGGCTCTTTCCACAGTTTGGATATTGTGGTTATTGCTGCTATCAACATTCGGGTACATATGGGCCTTCTTTTTACTACATCTGCATCTTTGGGGTAAATACCCAGTAGTGCAGTTGCGGGGTCATAGGTAGTTCTATTTTTAATTTTTTGAGGACTCTCCACACTGTTTTCCAAAGTGGCTACACCAGCTTGTATTCCCACCAACAGTGTAAGAGAGTTCCCCTTTCTCCACAGCCTCTTCAACACTTGTTTCCCATCCTGTTAATTTTGTTCATTCTAACTGCTGTAAGGTGGTATCTCAATGTGGTTTTGATTTGAATTTCCCTGATACCTAATGATGATGAACACTTTTCATGTGTCTGTTCGCCATTTGTATGTCTTCTATGGAGAAGTGTTTGTTCATGTTTTCTGCCCATTTTTTGATATTATCATCCTTTATTTTGGGTGTTAAGTTTGAGTTCTTTATAGATCTTGGATATCAGCCCTTTGTCTATAATGTCATTTGTGAATATCTTCTCCCATTCCATGGGTTGCCTCTTTGTTTTGTTGACTGTTTCCTTTGCTGTGCAGAAGGTTTTTATTTTGATGAAGTTCCAAAAGTTCATTTTTGCTTTTGTCTCCTTTGCCTTTGGAGACGTGTCTTGAAAGAAGTTGCTGTGGCCGATGTCAAAGAGGTTACTGCTTATGTTCTCCTCAGGATGTTGATAGATTCCTGCCTCATGTTGAGGTCTTTCATCCATTTTGAGTTTGCCTTTGTGTGTGGTGTAAGAGAATGGTCTAGTTTCATTCTTCTGTATGTAACTGTCCAATTTTCCCAGCACCATTTATTGAAGAGACTGTCTTTTTTCCACTGGATATTTTTTCCTGCTTTGTCAAAGATTATTTGACCATAGAGTTGTGGGTCTATATCTGGACTCTCTACTCTGTTCCACTGGTCTGTCTGTTTTTGTGCTAGTACCGTGCTGTCTTGGTGATCACAGCTTTGTAATAAAGCTTGAAATCAGGCAACATGATGCCCCCAGCTTTGTTTTTCTTTTTCAACATTTCCTTAGCAATTCGGGGTCTTTGTTGTTTCCATATAAATTTTAGGATTGTTTGTTCCAGCACTTTGAGAAATGTTGGTGGAGTTTTGATTGGGATGGCATTGAAAGTATAGATTGCTCTGGGTAGTATAGACACTTTAACTATGTTTATTCTTCCAATCCATGAGCATGGAATGCTTTTTCATATTTTTGTGTCTTCTTCAATTTCTTTCATGAGTGTTCTGTAGTTCCTCGAGTACAGAGCCTTTACTTCTTTGGGTAGGTTTATTCCAAGGTATCTTATGGTTTTTAGTGCTATAGTAAATGGAATTGATTCCCTAATTTCCCTTTTTATATTTTCATTGTTAGTGTATAAGAATGCAACTGCTTTCTGTGCATTGATTTTCTATCCTACCACATTACTGAATTGTTGTATGAGTTCTAGTAGTTTGGAGTATTTTGGGTTTCCATATAAAGTATCATGTTATCTATGAAGAGAGAGTTTGACTTCTTACTTGCCAATTTGAATACCTTTTATTTCTTTTTGTTTTCTGATTGCTGTTGCTAGGACTTCTAACACTATGTTGAACAACAGTGGTGAGAGTGGGCATCCTTACCTTGTTCCTGATCTCAGTGGGAAGGATGTCTCAATGTCCCCATTGAGAATGATATTTGCTGTGGGTTTTTCATAGATAGATTTTATGAAGTTGAGGAATGTTCCCTCTATCCCTATACTTTGAAGAGTTTTAATCAGGAGCTGATGCTGTATTTTGTCAAATGCTTTTTTTTCATCAGTTGAGAGGACCATGTAGTTCTTTTCTCTTCTCTTGTTGATTTGTTCTACCACACTGATTAATTTGTGAATGTTGAAACACTCTTGCATCCCAGGGATAAATTCCACCTGGTTGTGGTGGATAGTCTTTTTAATGTACTGTTGGATCCTATTAGCTAGGATCTTATTGAAAATCTTGGCCTCCATATTCATCAAGGATGTTGGTCTGCAATTATCCTTTTGATGGGGTCTTTGCCTGGTTTGGAGATTAAAATAATGCTGGCTTCATAGAAAGAGTCTGGAAGTTTTCCTTCTGTTTCTATTTTTTGAAACAGCTTTAGAAAAATAGGTATTATTTCTTCTTTGAATGTTTAGTAGAATTCCCCAGGGAATCCATTAGGTCCTGGGCTCTTTTGGGAGTTTTTTTTTTTTTTTAAGATTTTATTTATTTGACAGAGAGAAACACAGCCAGAGAGGGAACACAAGCAGCAGGAGTGAGAGAGGGAGAAGCAGGCCTCCCGCTGAACAGGCAGTTGGAGCTTAACTACTGAGTCACCCAGGCACCCTGGGAGGTTTTTGATCACTGCTTCAATTTTGTTACTAGATATTGGTCTATTCAGGTTGTCAATTTCTTTCTGTTTCAGTCTTGGTTTCCAGGAATACATCCATATTTTCTAGGTTGTTTAACTTATTGGCCTATAACTGTTGATAATAATTTCTGAGATCATTTCCATTTCCTTGATGTTAGTCATGATCGCTCTCCTTTCATTCATAATTTTATTAATTTGGGTCCTCTCTCTTTTCTTTTGGATTAGTTTGGCTAATGGTTTATCTTATTAATTCTTTCAATGAACCAGCTTCTAGGTTCATTGATGTGTTCTACTGTATCTCTAGTTTCTGATTCATTGATCTCTGCTCTAATTTTAATTATTTCCCGTCTTGTGTGTGTGGTTGGTTTAATTTCTTGTTGATTTTCCAGTTCTTTAAGGTGTAAAGAGAGTTGGTATATTCGGGATTTTCAATTTTTTTGAGTGATGGTTGGGTGGCTATATATTTCCCCCTTAGGATTGCCTTTGCCATATCCCAGAGGTTTTGGATTGATGTATCTTCATTCTCATTGGTTTCCATGAAATGTTTAAGTTCTTCTTTGATTTCCTGGTTGATCTAAACATTCTTGAGCAAGATAGTCTTTAGCTTCCAAGTGCTTGAATTCCTTCCAACTTTTTCTTGTGGTTGAGCCTTGTGGTCAGAGGATATGCAGGGAATAATCTCAGTCTTTTGGTATCAGCTGAGCCCTGATTTGTAACCTAATCTGTGGTCTGTTCTGGAGAAATTTCCATGTGCACTCAAGAAGAATGTTGTTTTAAGGTAAAATGTTACAAATATACCTACGAGGTTCATCTGGTCCAATGTGTCATTCAAAGCTCCTGTTTCTTGGTTGATTTTCTGTTTAGTTGATCTGTCTATTGCTGAGAGTAGTATGTTAAGATCTCCTGCAATTAATGTATTTGTATCAATATGATTCTTTATTTTGCTCAACAGTTGGCTTATGTAGTTGGCTGCTACCATGTTGGGGGCATAAATATTTACAGTTGTTAGATCTTCTTGGTGGGTAGACCCTTTGAGAATGATATAGTCTTTCTGTATCTGACTACAGTCTTTATTTCTTTTATTACACTATTTTATTTTTTCAGTGTTCCAAGATTCATTGTTTATGCCCCACACCCAGTGCTCCATGCAATATGTACCCTCAATACCCACCAGCAGGCCCACTTATCCCCCCACCCCTTCCCTTCCAAGACCCTTAGTTTGTTTCTGAGTCCAAAGTCTCTCATGTTTCATCTCCATCCCTGATTTTCCCCAGTTCACATTTCCTTTCTTCTCCTATTATCCTTCATATTACTCCTTATGCTCCACAAGTAGGTGAGATGGTATATTTGACTTTCTCTGCTTGGCTTATGTCACTCAGCATAATCTCCTCCAATCTGGCCCATGTTGCTACAAAGGTTGGGTATTCATCCTTGCTGATGGAGGCATAATATTCCATTGACTACAGACTTTAGATTAAAATCTAATGTATCTGATATGAGAATCACTACCCCAGCTTTCTTTTGAGGCCCATTCGCATGGAAGGTGGTTCTCCACTCCCTCACTTTCAGTCTTTAGATTCCAAATGTATCTCTTGTAGACAGCATATGGACGGGTCCTGTCATTTTATCCAGTCTACAACCCTGTGCCATTCTATGGGAGCATATAGCCCATTCACATTGAGAGTGATTATTGAATGATACATTTTTAAAAAAGATTTTATTTATTTGACAGAGAGAAAGACAGCCAGAGAGGGAACACAAGCAGGGGGCGTGAGAGAGGGAGAAACAGGCTTCCTGCCGAGCAGGGAGTCTGATGTGGGACTCGATCCTGGGTCTCCAGGATCATGACCTGAGCCGAAGGCAGTCGCTTAACCAACTGAGCCACCCAGGCGCCTGAAAGATACATTTTTAATGACATCATGCTGCCTGTGAAGTCCTTGTTTCTCTAGATTGTCTCTGTAAATTTCTGTTCTGTGTCATTCTTGGGTTCTTTCCTCTTTTATAGAACCCCCCCCCCTCCACTTAACATTTCTTGTAGTGCTGGCTTGGTGTTCACATAATCTATTAGACCTTGCTGGTCCTGGAAGCTCTTTATCTCTCCATCCATTTTGAATGTCAGCCTTGCTGGATAAAGTGTCCTTGGCTGCATAATTTTTTCATTTAGTGCCCTCAATATGTCTTGCCAGCCCTTTCTGGCTTACCAGGTTTCTGTGGACAGGTCTGATGTTATTCTGATGGTCCTCCCTCTGTACATAAGGGAGCTCTTCCTCTTAGCTGCCCTTAAGACATATTATTTGAGTTTATGTCATGAATTTCACAATTATGTGCCTGGAGGTTTTTTCTAGCATCATTGATCTTGGGGTGGGGGGGTATCCTCTCTGCCTCTAGGACACGATCTCTTGTTTCATTCTCCAGATTAGGGAAATTTTCATCCAGGATTTTTTGAACTATATCTTCTAGTCTTTTCTTTCTCTCTCTACTTCCTCAGGGATTTCAATAATTCTGATGTTGGAGCATTTCATGGCATCATTTATTTCCCTAATTGTATTTTCAAGGGATTTTAGCTGTTTGTTCCAAGACTTCTCCTGTTCCTCCTTCTCAATATGTCTTCTAGATCCGTAATGCAATCTTCTGCTTCACTTACCCTAGCTGTTAGAGTATTTAGATTAGATTTAATCTCATTGACAGCATTTTTAATCTCTGAGAGGTTGGCTCTCACTTTTGCCCTTAGAGATTCTGTGGTCTTTTCTAGCTTGGGCATTGTTTGGGTAATTGCTACCCTGAATTCCTTTTCCATCATACTGTTTATGTCTATATCCAGTAGTTCTGTGACAGAGGTTGCAGTCTCTGAATTTTTATTCAGTTGGGTGTTCCTCCTCTGAGTCATTTTGGTGAGGGGTAGTTGAGAGGATGT
>PITA01031836.1:0-14567 GCA_004023965.1 Spilogale gracilis
TTTTTCTCGAATATATAAATAATGAAAGAATAATAAAAGAACAGAGAAATAATTACACTTACATTTCTATTCCAAATTTAGTATTGCAGGGTTACCTCTATTTCTTTCTCTCAGAAAAAATCTGCTTTAGTATTAACATAATTCGTCATCAGCTTTAACTAGTTCAATGCCATACAATGTCAAAGCATGAGCACCAATGCCCCGAACAGTAAGACTGCTGGTGGAGCAAAGGGTTTCTTAGTGGCTCCATGTATCCAAAGTTCACTGAAACTGTGAACTCAAAACTCTATGATCTTTTTTTTTTTTTAAGTATTTTATTGATTTATTTGGCAGACAGAAACACAGCCAGAGAGGGAACACAAGCAGGGGGACTGAGAGAGGGAGAAGCAGGCTTCCCGCGGAGCAGGGAGCCCGATGTGGGACTCGATCCCGGGTCTCCGGGATCATGACCTGAGCCGAAGGCAGATGCTTAACCACTGAGCCCCCAGGCAGCCCCGAAAGTTCTATGTTCTAATGCCACTTGGAATGACACTTTCGTCTTGTGACAGCCACAGCTGGATTTGCAGGTGGGAGGCAGACACTTGATGCTGCGTGGCCCGGAACCCTCCAGCACTCACCTGACCTGCAGCTTCTTGCCCCAAGCCCTGTGACTCTGCCTGGGGTCTTTCCCTGGTGGTGGAAGTGCTACGGGGAGCACGCCAGGAGCTGATACTTGGATGCAGCCCTCAAGCCACGAAACACACCTGCCCTTGCTTGTGCAACATTGTCAACAAAGCACAGATCAGGGTGCTGAGTAAGAGAGACCAAGTAAAGAGTGCATGCTGTGTGGCTCCATTTATATGTAGTTCTGGAGCATGTAAGCTCGCCTCTAATGACGGAAAGTAGACCAGTGGTTCCCTGTGCACTGCTGGAAATAAAAGGGGGAAGATTACAAAGGGGCAAGAAACCTGACCTGGTGAGCATGTTTATTTCTAAGGACTTCATTAGAAGTCCAAGCCACCTTGCTGTTCACTCAGAAAAACAGCTCCAGGAAACATCGGCAAACAACTTCTGGAAAACAAAGGTGAGCCAGGTTGGGGGAGATGCCCAATCAGTTAACCCCATTAACCTCCCGTGGTCGGGAGCAATGGAGATGCAAATTAACTCTGGTTTGCCCTACAGAAGGTAGCCTGTAGGAACAGGCGGAATCCTTCTCTCTTTAGAGGCAACCCTGGCCCAGCCAGTGAAATTCTGATGCTTGGCGCGAAATAAAGCTTTGCTTGACCTTCGCTTTTGTATCAGCCTCGTTCCTTTGACCACGGACCCTACTGTTATTAACTTCTGCCAATCATACCTCAAAAGAACTGTTAAAAATGCTAACCCCCGCCAAAGAAAGAAAGAAAAAGAAAATACTATACTAAGATACACCTTCTCATTATATAATGATTGGCAAACATCCAAACACCTGCTATCATACTTTTTTTGCAAAGCTGTAGGAAATAGGGGCCCTTGAGCACAGAGAATTTGGGGAGAGAATTCGGGAACAACTAAAAGAACGACGTTTGCCCCTGGGCCCAGCAACTCCACCTCTGAGACTCCACACACGACGCTACTCGCTGTGGCGTGGTGACAGTGGAAAGAACACAAATGCCCACCTCTGGAGGTAAGGGACCTTTCTGCAGCCAAAACAAGGAAGACTTGCTGAGAGAAGGAATGACCTCCAGATGTGCAGAGAAGGTGTGTGTAATAATGCAAATACAGATTTGCTTTGTTTTTCTCTTAAAACACTCATTAGGGAGATAACTAACGTGGTTGCTATAGGGGAGAGAGGAGAGAGGGTGCAGGGGCGATCGAGTTAGCTCCAAATACAATGTTTTACATAATCACCAGACAATCCCTAAAATTGAGAAACAGTAAAATCAATGATCCTGTCACAGGCTGGACCCTATGGAGGCCAGCCTGAAAAAAGGACTAAGTGGGACGGGGACCCAAGCAGCACCTGAAAGCAAGTAGGGAAGGAAGAAATCCATTTACACCTCATCTGTTTCCTTTAGTACCTGGCGACTTAAATACTTTAGGACACATGTTCACATATTAAACCATTTGCTTACTAAGAACAAGGAGGAAATGTTTGTTTTCTTCATGTGCTGTCAACACCAAAATTCATTTCTACTTAATATACACAAGATTCCTGGATTTGGGTGTTTTAGGTCAACAAACGTGCCTCAAATTAAATAGTATAAGCTTTTAAATGGACTTGGAAATAGAAGTTTCTAATTGATGCTTTATTTAAGAACATGCCCAGTTTTATTATCTCACAAAAATGAAGCAAAGGATAAAGGTAAGCTTCATTCACACTTCCTGGCCGTTGATTACTGGCTAGATTCCGGCCACCGGCTAGATGATCTTTATTCAAATGGCATTCCTTATTCACTTGAGTATAGGATTTTAAAATGATATTTATGAAATGAACACACGCATGAGCTATTATACATAATTACAAAGGCTGGTCAACTCCGGTCTCATCAGTAGGAGCGAATGGCTGGAGGGACGGTGGCACAGTCAGCCTCATTTAAAGTTTTGTCGATCACTGGTCTGTATTCCAACGAAACCTTAAAAAGAAGAATTGACAGTAAAACTAAATTTGTAGAAAAAACATATAAATAGCATTCTCTTGTGCTTTTTTTTGAAAAATTAGCTATAAAAGTTATTTGCAGACGTATTTCAGGAACTTAAAAACACAAGTACTCGCTGGAGTATTTTTCAGGAACAAAGTCAAGAATGATCTAAATGTACCACAGGGGACCAGCCAGGGACATTATGGTAAATCCATGTAATGAAACACCGCAATTAAAATAGCAGTGCATTAAATTCTTGATGCTTTTACACAAATGCTCAAGAAGTGAAACCCTTTCTACGCAGTCACCCTTTCATTACGCTTAACTATGTATTTATGAACAGTTTCTCCCACTTGTATTTATACTCACGCACATGAGGAAGAGTGCACGGCCATACATGCAAAACCTGAAGGAGATGCTTCAGAATGGTAATAAAGGCTATCTCTGGTCAGTTTACAAAAATTAGTTTTCTTTATTTTTGTACTCTCTATACTTTCTAAAACGAGCAAGTATTTCTTTTATAATTATAAAAAGCCTCAACATTCCAAAAAATAGGAGTGTATTATGAGGGAAGTCTGATTTCTTTCTATACACTGTCAGAAAAGAGCCTTCATGCAAAATTATGAAGTTACTGCCTACCTGAAACCACACACACACGGGGCTCTCTGCATTACGTGACGGCAAGAGAGCGCCACCGTGTTTCCGCGGACTCACATAGATGATTAAGACTATCCCTTACAAGCCTGAAAAGTTCAAGGATAAACACTAAAGTCTTATTTCTGATTCTTAACACCCAGCAGAAACGCCCAACGGGTGAATTATGCTTCGGTGGAATGAGACTGGGAGGCGCCACTGCCATCTAAGCTGGCTGTTTCCAGGGCTCTGCCCCCTCACCCCCTCCTCTGCTTGCTGTGCCCGGGCCGATGGTACGGGTGACCCGGGGCTACTTCCCGGTGGTCCGGCCAATGGGGAAAAAGGAGTGTTTTCCTGCCTCCCCCACCCCCTGACCTTACGCTCAACAGGCTCCAGAGTCATCCTCCTCTCCCCTGCCACCAAGGCTTGGGGGCTCACTCCCTCCCGGGGGCTAAGCTGTGGAAGGCCAGCCCTTAAACCATTTGCCCGCACTGGATTCTGTTTCCATGCAGAAGTCCGAGTGTCCTTTTCAGTGGCGTCTCAAACCTGTCAGCTGTCAACTTAAGTCCATGCTGCTTCTCCCCGCCCATCCCACGCTGAACTTCAGAACGCGTGGGGCCGCATACTTATCGCGCGCGCTCCCTACGTACCTTCCCTGTCTTGACGTCAACATAAGAAAGCGTGTGCTTCCGCCAGTGCTTCTCAAAGGGCTTCTTCTGCTGCCCCTGGACGGGTTTGGAGTAATCATACTCGTCAATCCGCTCCTGAAGCCAGAGGAAGTAAGCTCGTTTCAGACGATGCCATTAGCAATCACAGTTCCAATCACTTGTTTCCCTAACGGGGCAATGTGACTGGAAAACACGTCAAACTCATTAAAACGATACCACGAGACTAGCCTGATGTGACCTCCCCTGGATCCCACTCAACAAGGAGGCCCCCACTGTCCCAAGCAGACCTCGTTCACAGAGAGCTGGGACATTTCTGGTCCATTTTCCAACCCGGGTCCCTTCCCTTCTACGACTCCTAATGAAAACCCATTCCGCATTTATCTGATCTAAAGAGCACACAGCAGGAAAGCCAGTGCGGTTAAGTCCCGAACGCAGGTGCCACGGAGAGATGAGACCGTGACACACCTGCCAGCAGTCAGTCCTCCCGAGTGCCCGTCCATCCCGCAGCTTGAGAGCAAGCCGTCCCCTGTCCCAGTGCCCCCACAGCACAAGTCTCGTGTGACACGGGTGGGACCGGAGAGGCCAGAGGGGGCCAGTGGGTCTGCAGCAGCCCCGGGAGCCCAGAGTCCCATTTCTACAAATGCTGGCTGGGTGGCTGCAGAAATTAGGCTGATCTTCGACGCACTTAAAAGTTCATCAGACACTGTGTCTTTCTGCTCATATTCTGGGAGATTTCGATTTCTTCTTTAAGTTTTCATTTAAACGTTTCATTTTTAGGGACGCCTGGGTGGCTCAGAGGGTTAAGCCTCTGCCTTCGGCTTGGGTCATGATCTCAGGGTCCTGGGATCGAGTCCCATATCGGGCTCTCTGCTCAGCAGGTAGCCTGCTTCCTCCCTCTTTCTCTGCCTGCCTCTCTGCCTATTTGTGATCTCTCTCTCTGTCAAATAAATAAATAAAATATTAAAAAAAAAACAAACAAAAAAACAAAAAACGTTTCATTTTTAGGAGTCATATTAAAACTTTGTTTAAGGGGCGCCTGGGTGGCTCAGTCGTTAAGCATCTGTCTTCAGCTCAGGTCATGATCCCGGAGACCCGGGATCGAGTCCCACATCGGGCTCCCTGCTCGGCGGGAAGCCTGCTTCCCCCTCTCTCACTGCCCCTGCTTGTGTTCCCTCTCTGGCTGTGTTCCTATCAAATAAATAGATAAAACCTTTAAAAAACAAAACAAAACAAAACTCTTACAAAGGAGCTGAATACTATTAAGGGGTATCCTACACATGGTAATAGGTAAGACACACAAGAGCCACTTTCTAAATAAAAACCAGGACTCAGCGGAGCACAGGGTTGTGGGTTTCAGCCCCATCCTGGGATAGATTACTTAAAAATAAAATTTAAAAGTAACAACAAACCGAAGGCTGACAGAGGGAGGTGGTGGGGGATGGGTATTAAGGAGGACACTTGTGATGAGCCCTGGCTGTTGTATATAAAGTGATGGATCACTGAATTCTAACCCAGAAACCAATACTGCACGTGTGTCAACTACCTAAAGTTTAAATTAGAAAAATAAAAACACAACAGTGTACAAAAAAGACGCTTTCTAGAAAACTAAATAAATAAATAAAAATACAAAAAGATTCAAACACTTGGCCGTTTCTGAGCGAGGCGAAGGTGGAGGTGGGCCGAGGAAGGCCTCTCCCGCGGGAGCGGTGGGGCTCACACACCTGGGGGTGAGCCCTCCGAGGGGGCAGCTGCCACCCGCCCGCCGGCTGTGACAACGAGAACTCGTCCGCCTCAGCCCACAGACTGCCAACAAGCGTCTCCCGCTCAATCAGCCTTCACCAGCTCCAGGCCACAGTAAAGCAGAAGCTAAGCCTCTTGCTGTGGCCCAGTTCCCCATGTGCCCCGTCCCTGTGCCTGGCGAGGCCGCCAGCAGCAGTACCACTCTGCGCCAGACCCAAGCCTCTCTGCTGGCAAGTGGCTCAGGCCGGGCTCTGTTCTCGAAGAATCTAAACTGTACCCTGCATAAAAATCAGGTCATTCAGGGTGCCTGGGCGGCTCAGGGGCTTAGGGATCTGCCTTCGGCGTGGGTCATGATCTCAGGGTTCTGGGATGAGCCCCATGCCTGGCTCCCTGCTCGGCGAAGAGTCTGCTTCTCCCTCTCCTTCTCTTCCCCTCACCCCTGCCCGTTCGTGTGCGCATACTCTGTCAAATAAATAAAGTCGAAAAAAAGAAGAGAAAAATCAGACCAAGACGAGGTCAGGCATCAATAATTTACTCATCTCTGAGCGAGCACCAGTCAGGTGTGTTTGGCTTAGTGATGCCGCTGCTGGGCAGGAAGCAGATGCTGGAGGCAAGAGCACGGCACTGCTGGTCCCAAGCACAGGGATACTGACGTACGAAGTTAGAGGGGAAAAAAAGCATTTTTCTTTTCAATTTACTTTTGGGAAAATGGAGTGAAATGTATGGAAAGTGCAGGGTTAGGGCCTGAGCAAAGACTCTGGACAGAGGACATGATGTGCACACAGGGTGTGTTGTGAAGACGCACCTTGTAATCTTCCCGGGCGTGAGCGCCGCGCGACTCCTTCCGGGCCTCTGCTCCGTAAATGGTCTGAAGCGCACAGAGCATCAGGTTCTGTAGCTCCAGGGTCTCCACCAGGTCGGTGTTCCAGACCATGCCTGGGGACACGCCAGGCACCCGTGAGAGACAGGCTGCAGCCAGGTGGGCCCTCCGGGCTGTGGCTGTGGGCTTGCCAGCGTCCACACACAGGAAGGACAGGCTTAAGTCGCACTACGCGGGGCCGAGAGGGCTCTGAGGCAGCCCACCTAGCCAATACCCGGCGCCCAAGTGCACGCAGGGGCCCAGAGAACTGCTCACCTCGGTCAAAGGTCTTCAGGTGTCTCAGGTCTCCGTAGAGCTGGCTGACCTTCTCACAGCCTTCCTGCAGCACCCTTCCCTCGCGGAACACCGCGGCATGGCTTTGCATCGACTGTAACACAAATCGCCATTTGTAAATCTTCGCCAGGCCTAAAACTCGTAAACTCTACATCTCTCCTTATGCACTTCACTTTCGTTTTTTCACATTTTTTTTAAAGTTTTTTTTTTACTTATTTGACAGAGAGAAACACAGCCAGAGAGGGAACACAAGCAGGGGGAGTGAGAGAGGGAGAAGCAGGCTTCCCGCCGAGCAGGGAGCCTGATGTGGGGCTCGATCCCGGGTCTCCGGGATCACGACCTGACCGAAGGCAGTCGCTTAGCCAACTGAGCCACCCAGGCGCCCCTCACATTTTCTTTTTAAATAAGTCTACACCCGATGTGGGGCTCAAACTCACAACCCTGCATGCATGCATCTGTGCGTACCATAGACTGTCTACGGACCGCAGACGCACGCCTCCATCACCCCTCGTCCACCAACACGCACCCAGGCTACTTTCCCATCCTGGCTATCGTCAAGGGCACTGCAATGGACGTGGGGTACAGGTATCTTTGGAAGGAGTGTTCTCATCTCCTCTGGATAAATACACAGAAGTGCGATTGCTATGTCACACGGTTCTATTCTTAAATTCGGGGAGGAACCTCCACACTGTTTCCCAGTCACGGCGCCAGCTTGCATTCCCAGCAACAGTGCATGGGCTCCCCTTTCTCTGAATCCGTGTCGACACTCGTGCTTCTTGTCCTTCTGATACTAAGCATTTCTGAGAGGTGTGAAGCGACACCTCAGGGGACTCTGACTAGCACTTCCCTCATGATGAGTGATGTCAAGCATCTTTTCATGTCTGTTCGCCATCTGTATGTCTTCTCTGGAACAATGTCTGTCAGATCCTCTGTCCATTTCTTAGATTGTTTTCGTCCTATGGAGCTCTAAGAGTTCTTTATATATTTGGAGATATGAGTCCCTTATCAGACACATGACTTGCGAATACCTCCTCCACTCCATGGGCTGCCTTTTCTTTTTGTTCATCTCCTTCGCTGTGAGGTCTTTCAAGTCTGTCGAGGCCCCGACACTTTATTTCTACTTTTGTTGCCTCTGCCCTTCTCAAACCCAAACCTCACTGCCAAGGCCGCCGTCCAGAGGCTCAGCGCCTGTGTTTCCTTCCAGTTTTGTGGTTTCAGGTCTTACACTCAAGTCTTTCATCCATTTCGAGCCAGTTTTCGTCTGCGGTGTACGACAGCGGTCTAGATTCTTTTGCATGTGGCTGTTCAGTCTTGCTGGCACCATTAAAGAGGCTGTTCTTTACCCACTGGATATTCTTGGGCTCTTCTGTCTTAAATCAGCCATATACATGGGTTTGCTTATGAGCTTGATTCTATTCCCTTGATCTACAGAGCTCTGTTTTTAGGCCGATACCTTACTGTTTTCATTACTATTCTTTTGTAATACAGTCTGAAATCAGGGAAAGAGACCTCCAGCTTTATTCTTCTCTCAGGATCGCTTTGCCTATTCAGGGTCTTTTGTGTTTCCATACAAATTTTAGGATTTAGGATTTTTTGTTCTATTTCTGTAAGAAAATGCCATTGGAGTTTTTTTTTTTTTTTTTTTTTAAGGTTTTATTTATTTACTTGACAGAGAGACAGACAGAGAGGGAACACAAACAGAAGCAGCTGCAGGCAGAGGGAGAAGCAGGCTTCCCGCCGAGCAGGGAGCCTGATGTGGGGCCGGATCCCAGAACTCTGGGATCATGACCCGAGCTGAAGGCAGATGCTTGACGCCTGAGTCACCCAGGCTCCCCTGCCACTGGAATTCTAATAAGGACTGCAATGAGCCTGTGAGCTGCTCTGGGGATACAGGGATTTTAATACCACCACTTCTTCCGACCCGTGAGCACAGAGGATCGTTCCACTTATTATGTCTTTAACTTTATTCACTAATGTTTTACAACTTGCAGTGTACAGACCTTTCCCCCTCCTTGGTTAAATTTATTCCTAGGTATTTTATTTTTTTCTGATGCAATTGTAAAAGTAATTATTTCCTTCATTTCTCTTTCAGAGTGTTCACTATTTATATAACACAAACAACAGATTTCTATGTATTGATCTTATATCAGTCAACTCTACTGAATTCATTTACTGGCTCTGAGCTCTTTGGTGGAGTCTGCGTCACATGTGATCTGACACACCTGTAAACAGTGACTTACTTCCTTCTTTCCATTCTGGGTGCCTGTGTTTCTCTCTCCGGCCTGACTGCTCAGCCAGGACCTCCAGTGCTGTGGCTGAATAAAGGGGACAGCAAGCATCTGTCATGTTCCTGCGATGAGAGCAGCTTTCGCCTTTTCACCACTACAACATTAGCTGTGGACCTGTCATATATGGCCTTTGTTACGTTGGGGTACACTCCCTCTACACTTGCCTCGTTCAGAGTCTTATCATAAATGGATGTTAAAATGCAGTTTTAAAGCTTTTAAAAAATGTTTCTATGTTCCCATTAGGTGCGTGTTAAATCCACACACACGAGTCAGAGCTGGGCAGTGTGCGCCGAGGGAATGCAGTCTGTGGAACTGGGCCAGGATCTGCGGTTCCCAGCGGACGTCCTTCTGAAGCATCACGTACTCCACGGTGGCACAAAGGACGTGAGGGCTCCGCCTCTGCATGCCCAAGGACACACCAGCTCCTATGGTCTTGCCCCACTCTCGAGAGCTGGTGGTAAATGTGCTAGGAGCCAGCTAGCAGACGGCCCCTTGGAGACACGAACTAAGAAGTACTGAGATTACGAGGTGGTCAGCAGTGAGCACGGCGTGGATGGTCATGAAGAAGAGGGAGCAGTGAGAGGCCTGCGAACCCTCCCTCCCTGTCCTCTGCTTAATCTTGGAGAAAAGCACTCACATCAAATTCCTGTATGGCTTCATTGGTTCTGCCCTCGAGGAGCAAAAGGAAATAACCCTGACATTGATTTTAGGATCCTATCACTTACTGCATGACCTTTCATGGCTCCTGAGAAGCCCCTTTACCCCATGCTCAGTCACAGAGGGTGCCTGGACTCCACTCTGCACCACTGACCCCGGCCGCAGACTGACAGAGCCTGTTGATCTACTTCTATTTACAGACATCTCATCTATTTCTTTAGAATAATACATAATTTTATTTTTATTTTATTTTTAAAGGTTTTATTTGTTCAAGAGACAGAGGCCATGACTGGGCATAAGGCAGAAATGGACTCCCCACTGCAGGGCTCAATCCCAGGACCCAGAGATCACGATGTGAGCCAGTCGGACGCCTGACTGACCGAAGCCCTCAGGTACCCCAGAACGGTACAGAACTTCAGAGCTGTCATGCACACCACCAAATGTCCGGGCCTTTCAGGACAAGCAAATGGAAACAAGCTATCTTGGAATCTAGTAAATGTTGGTCAAAACATCTTCTCCGTTCTTCAGTGCTCATGTTTTCGTACTCTTTCGGGTTATTCAAGGCACTGTGAGCTCTTGGGCTGCCCTGTGAGTGAGAGTTCTCAAAGGGGTTGCTGCACGCGTCCGGGAAAGCTACAGATGAATCTGTTATGCAGATACCTTACTTCACTCCTACTAGTTTTTTACTTACTGTCTTGAGACTTTTATCTATAAGTAATGATACTTCCCTATCATCCTTCCTTCTAATACATCCCTCGTGTCTTTTCTCTTACTCTATCAGCTGAGCTCGGCAGAAAACTCAGCCCCAACACAAGTGCGCACTCCAAGGAGGCGGGTGTGTTCCGACGACTGGAGCACCTGGGCAGGGCCTGGCGCACAGCGACGAACAATTCGCACGGCCGCTAAGCTACGATGGCTTGGCTCATGCGTCTTCGCCTTTGCAATGATGCAGAAGTGATGTGCACTCAGAGACCGTACCCTGGGTCTCCGTGTCTTCGCAGGCTAGCCCTCACTCCCTTAACTCTGGGAAGCGGCAGCAGTTGCAGCCCGCACTCAACCCCGTGACCCCGAGGGTGCACAACCGCCCACACTCACCCCGCCACCGTGTTTGTCACCTTCACCGCGGTACTCAACACCTCGCGTGAGACAGACTCTGTCGTCGACGAGTTTCCCTCCTGGCACGCCAGGTCAGCGAGCAGGTGCTCCATTAGAGGTGCGCTAAATGCACTCAGGACTCAACAACATTTCCAGCTGTCATCGGGACGTGACACCATCCTAAGTCAAAGACCTGTACGTGCCTTATTTGGGGGGAACGCCTCTAGGACCTTCTATTCCAAAGCACATCACGGATTCGGCATTTCCACGCCCACAGAGAAGGCCCCACGGCCCAGGGCCACGGCGACAGCTGTTTCAGCCGGCTCGCATCCCTGTGAGAGCCCCCGAGGCCCCGTGGCTGGTTTCCACAAACACACTCCTGGCCTTCACTCATGCCATTTGCCTCCCCTTTCCTGAAGCCTCCCTGAAGCCCAGTCTCCCCAAACTCGGAGCCACACAGCCCTATAAAAGGTGTGGTCTGCAACTTCTTTCTTTTGATGCTGAGAGTCTGTGCCACTCTCAGAAGTCTGACTCTCTCTCAGAACAGGACTAAAAGGTGCTTCTTTTAGGAACATGCCCCCACACACAAACTGTTGAAAATGATTTCAACTGGACAGAGATCTCATTTGTGGACCAGGAATCCCTGTATTTGAAGAATCTGATGAATCCCTAGCTGTCTTACCTACTGTTTTATCTACCTACCCTGCGTTACCCAATGCAGTAGCCACATCAAGTGCTTTATATTAAACTGAAGTTGAATACAATAACTAAAATCCAGTTCTTTAGTCAGCCCACAGTGGAACACGTGCCCATCCTCAGAAATACCCCACCGGACAAGCTGACCCAAACGGTAGAACCTGACAACCAGCGCACAGACGACATCCACAGGCCCCTTCTTCCTGATGTTAGTTAGGGTCCAGTTTAAAGGCCTTTCCCAGAGCTGCTGGGGGCTGGGTGTGACGGTGGCGTGGATTTCTTCAGGAAGCCTGTGACATGGCCGCACCCACCTGGGAACTGAGTTTCTCACACCTTCCACTGTCCCTCCCCTTCCAGGCCTTGACATACACATGACGGCAGACAGGGTCTGAACACGAAAGCCTCATGCCAAGCACCCTGCGGCGTGTGAGAACTGCAGTTTCTGCCCTGGGCTGCAGTCTCCAGTCTTCGAGTGAACGTGCCCTTTTGCCGTCCACCCCGAGCCTGGCCGGGGCTACGGACACGCCGGCTGCCGTCCACCCCGAGCCTGGCACAGGGCTACGGACACGCCGGTCCGCTCGCTCCACAGCGCATGCGGGTGCCTACCTTCTGCATGCTGAGTCGTAGTTCTGATGTTCTTATGCTTCCATCAGCAAATCTCAACTTGTCGAGATTCATGACGGACTCCTCCCCAGCATTTGGTTTAATTGGGGGAACTTTATCTCCTTAAAAAACAAAGACAGAAAGCTAGAATTTACTGGAGTTTGGAAAACGTACACATAACATGAGCTGATATTCTGCCCGGACCACCCATGCCTACAGAGCCACAGGCTGACTTGGGGCCAAACAGTAAACATAAGACAAAATTTCTGGCAAGGAGTAGGTGTCCAATAAAAAATCCCTGAACAAATCAGAAACCGTTCCTAAGTTTAAAAACTAGATTTATGGAAAGAAACCCTGCATCATTACTTTACTGAAGGGAGAACCGGCGCCTTCACGATAGTGAGCAGTTTCCAGCGGTTCTGCCAACACGCCCCACCCGTCAGCGGTGACCCTCAGCCAGGGATGAGGGAGGGCCTGGCCAAGTGTGCTTAAAAGTCCCGGTCTGATTCGGGCCTTTGCATCTGCTTACCTACACCTCAAGATACGTTTCTCTGACTTTTCTAAAGAGAGAAATGTTTTGGAAATTTAAAATGTCTTAAAATTTTGAAATGTTTAAAAAATTTCTTAACTTTTTTTTAATGACATGTTGAAATGTCCTTTCTTCAGTGGGTTATGGGCAGAGGGTAGGAAATGAGGAAACACAGGTCTGCAGATAAGGTAGGGTTGCGCACAGCTGCTCTCTGCAAGCAGTGAAGGTGCCCGTCCCTCGCGTGGCCCACCCCAGCTCTGCCAGGCCGGCTGCCTGCAGGCTCTTATGCTTTTGTTTTTATATATATATATATATATACGTTTATTTATTTATTTCTTTCAGGTGACCATGTGGGGCCCCTGGGGGCTCAGGCGGTTAAGTGTCTGACTCTTGGTGTCAGCTCAGGTCTGGATCTCAGGGCCGTGAGTTCAAGCCCTGTGTGGGGCTCCATGCTGGGTGTGGAGCCTACTTAAAAATAAATACATTAAAAAATTAAAATTAAAAAGTGATCATTTACCAAGATTATTTTTCTTTAGGTGCACAGTTCTACAAATTTCCGCATAGGTATGGGTTCCCGTAAGCATCATAATTAAGGTACAGAATAGGATACATAATTAGGGTACAGAACGTTTGAAATATTTATGTTTGGAAGGATGTAGCTGTGCTTTTTCTTCCCTTTCTGTTCTTAAAAGTTAAAGTATGGGGCGCCTGGGTGGCTCAGCCAGCGGGTGTCTGCCTTCCGCTCAGGTCGTGATCCCGGGGTACTGGGATCGAGCCCCGCATCGGGCTCCCTGATCAGGGGGAAGCCTGCTTCTCCCTCTCCCACTCCCTCTACTTGTTTCCTCTCTCCCTGTGTCTGTCAAATACATAAATAAAATCTTTAAAGAAAGGTAAGTATAATTAAGGTCCAGCATCATTTCACACATTTTGCCAACAGAGTTGCGCCCAGGCCCACCATGATCAGAATGCCGACCACTGAGCCAACTCATTCCTTAATTTTGTCTTTTCCATTACGCTATGCAAATAAACCAGATGTATGTCGCCTCTTGAGTCTGGATCACACAACCTAATACGTTCGAGACCCATCCGTGTTTTGCAGGTATGCGTAGCTTATTCCTTTCTTATTGCTGACTTTGTGCATTGATCCTTCAGATACAAAAATACAAGATATTCTTATAAACTTCCTTTTTCTCATTTCCAAAGAAAGGGAATCTCGAAGTCTCTGTGTTGTTCCAAGCTCTGACTTCAGGCTTCACAGTGGGATGAGCACCAGGTCTGGCATCAGACTAGGTGGTTTGGGCCCCGCCTCTGCAGCAAAGATGGGGACAGGGCCCACTGTGTCCAGCAGCCTGTACTTGCAGTGGTCAGAGCAAGGGAGACGGTGTCTGAGAACGTGACCGTCCTTTCCAGTACGTGTGTCTGCGAACTGCAGCGGGAAAGTGGGTGCGCCCATGTACACCGCGGGCTGGCTTTACTGGTGGGGTACGAGACTTCCACCAACCTACAATCCACGCAAAAAGCTTTTGTTCAATAAAAATAGAACTGAAACTAAACGGGTACCATTACTGAAGCCTAATGGGCAGAGCAGGGGCCCAGGGATCCCCGCGAACCTACTCGTGGGAACAGTGTCTTCATCTCACCTATTGTTCTGAGCAAACAGGCCAGCTGGTAGCCTACACAGAGACCCGCTGGGAGGCCCCCACAGCAGCAGGAGCTGGTAGCCTACACGGAGACCCCCGGGGAGCCCCCCTGCAGCAGGAAGAACCTGTTCACAGTGGGACGGGCACTGCCAGCACACAGCATTGTCTCCTCAGCAAATTATCTGTAAGTTACTGTAAGAACATCATCACTGACTGAAAACCACGGGGTCATTGCACGGAGAGCTGTGACCCAGTCCTCTGTTTTGTG
>PITA01031837.1:0-14560 GCA_004023965.1 Spilogale gracilis
TCCCTCCCTCCCTTCTTTCTTTCTTTCTTTCATTCTTTCATTCTTTCTTTCTTTCATTCTTTCATTCTTTCATTCTTTCACACTCTGTGCCCAGCATGGAGCCCAGCACAGGGCTTGAACTCCCCACCCTGAGATCATGACCTGAGCTAAGATAGAGTCAGATGCTTAACTGATTGAGCCACTTAGGTGCCCCAAAAGTCCAAATATTTTTTGGAAGCTTCTTATACCCAAGAGGAAAAGGTATAAGATACAGAGTCACACAACCTGAGAGCTAACGTGGGTTCCACCACTTTCTAACTGTATGATCTTGAACAAGATGTGTAAATTGGAGATAATCATACCTCGAACTCTTGAGGAATAAATGGAATAATAGGATGTATGCCTTGATCCAGCACTGGGCCTTGTCTGTGAAAATGCCCAGTGTTGGGGCGCCTGGGTGGTTCAGTCTGTTAAACACCTGCCTTTGGCTCAGATTGTGATCCCAGGGTACTGAGATTGAGCCCCGAGTTAGGCTCCCTGCTCAGCAGGGAGTCTGCCTCTCCTCTCTCTGCTCCTCCCCCCACTTGTGCTCTCACATGTTCTCTCTCTCAAACGAATAAATATCTTTAAAAAATAAAAAAGAAAATGCCCAATGCTTTACTTAATTAAAAGTGAATAAAAATTATAGAAATTTCTCACACTAAATTAGATGGGCTTTTGGAGTCCTCTTCCCAAAAATTTTATACAAAAAGCAAGTTCTTAATAAATTGATAGTTGGTAGTCATATTGCTCTTATAATGGGATCTAAATGAATGTCATTTTTCCAAGTCATATTTATGGATATTTGGAAAATAGCATCTATGATTACCAAGTATAAATAAGACTTTTTTTAAACTCCAATTTCAACATTTGTATAAGTGGCCTCTGGAAACTTATTTAAGAAGCAGAACTAATTTAAGTGCCTGAATGGCTCAGTCGGTTAAGTGTCTGCCTTCGGCTTGGGGCATAATCCCAGGGTCCTGGGATGGAGTCCCACATCGGGTGGGGAGCAGAGAGCCTGCTTTTCCCTCTGCCTCTGCCTCTTTCTCTCTCTGTCTCTTCTGAATAAATAATTAAAATATTTTTGAAAAATACAAATACTCCAAAAAAAAAAAAAAAAAAGAAAAAAACCAAATGTTTCACAGACCTTTGAAATGTAAAAAAAAAAAAAAAAAAGATGGGTAAAGCAGACCGTGGGGAAGGGTGACCAGAATACGTTGGGCATCTGTTGTTGTCTGCCTGCCGTGGAGGGCTGCCGCGTACGGCTGTGGGAGTGAGCATGTGCCTGAGGCTGGGGTGCCGAGAGCACTAGTTTCTCCACGGCCACAGTGACTGGTCAGAAGTGAATAAATAACTCAAACAGGCCATGAGAGTGGCCAAGCAGAACTCCTAGTGGAATGGCAGGGAGAAGAGCATCTCTTTCTGCAGTAGCAGGTGCCTGGTCCATCTCGGCCCAGAGCCCAGACCGGCCCAGTCACACAGCACATGCTCGGCTACCTGTAGGTGGTGCCCTTCTCTGGTGATCCTCACATGTCCCACACTGGAAGAAATGCTTAAAAATAAAGCCAACTCAAAGGACAAGCAGAGGGAAAGGCAGATGTAGACACATACATACCTTAAGATATTGTCTCAGCCATGCCTGAAGGGTTATGTCCTAAAATGTTTAAGCTATCTGAGCTGTGAATAGAATTAGAGGGGACTGGAAAATAAACGAGAAACCCACCCCGCCACTCAACAACCTCTCTTGCCTTTGGAGGCAACCCATCTGTATGTTCCTTCAGCTTAAGTTTTAGGAAGCCTCCTCTAGATAGGTCTGCCCATCCTTAGAAGCATGGAAAGGCCCTCAAAGCCCTTGCCAGACTGTCCCTTTCCTTGCTCTTCCATTGTAAGCCAATGTCTAAGCAGGAATCAAGATCAGTGATACACGAAGCCTCCCACGACCCCACCACTGAATACTTTAAATTGAGGTTCGGGTAAATTTCTATAGAAAAATAGCCAGGCGTTCAGAGTCAAACTGCCTTCTCATTTCTAGTGAAAAGTTCTGTCGTCTTGGAGGCACATAGCTTTGCTGGTCTTTTGATGCAATTCAACAAACATTTCCTAAATGTCCAATGCATACTGGATACTATGCTAACCACTGAGCTTACGTAGACAAACAAGATACACACATTATACTCAAGAAACTCACTTTCAGGGAGAAAAAGATAAGCAAATGGCTAAAAATGGCAGCACGATGATACATGTCATTCTAACATCACCGACAATGCTATACAGAAGCCTGCTCTGTATGAGGGTACAGTCCTTTCTGCCTGGTGGGGTGTGAGCAGCCCCCACAGAGGAGGCATCTGCACTTGAATGTGAAGAGGTCTAGCATTTCACTGCGGAAGGAAAGGGAGAGAGGACATTTCGAAAAAGAGCAGCCTGAACCAAAGAATTAGAGTCGTGAGGACGCAGGGCCTCTTCAGGGGAAGTCACGAAGTACGGTTCAAGTAGATGACAGGGACTGGGGAAGAGTGGGAAGGAAAAGAGGCCGGAATCTCAGTTGGGATGGATGCGGAGGGCCTGGAGAGCTGGGTCTTTAAGGAGAGGTGTGGCCCAGGCAGATGACTTTGAGACAGGAGACTGATCAGAGCCCTGAAGGATGGATTAGAGCAGGGGGAGATCAGAGCTCCAGAGGTTTTGAGGGTCTGAGCATGAGGGGGATGGCGCCTGGACTGACTAAGGACAGGTCATTTATAGACATGTGTTATGCGGATTCAATTCTGTAGAAACCTCTCAGCCTTCATGCACTCTTCTTTTCATATTCACAACCTGCCTATGATGTTCCAATTGCTACAGAGACACATTTTTGAAAGGACTAAAATGAACAATTCACAATCAGGCTGAGAAGCAACCTTGGTCTCATTAACGAACCACCCCTCTAGCCTCAGAAGCTGTTCTCAGCTCACAATAAGGCTTATGAGGGGTCTTTAAAAGCAGGGACCACGCACAAGTGGCTGGATACGAGAAATCACTTGACGAGATTAATATCCTCTGTGTGTGTGCAAGGTAGAAATCCATTTCTGTACAAGACAGAATACTGCTCCTGTCTGCTCGCATTTCAACTGCTTTTCCTGGGCATACTTGGAAGGTGGTCCTGTTCAGTGGTGGGTGTGGCCAAGCTTTCAGCTGAGTGGGCAGGGCTTGTGCCCGCTCTCTGGTTGTTCAACAAGGCCATGACGGTTCTACTCAGTGTCCCCTCTCTCACCTGCAGATGACAGTCTCTGAATCCTGGTGGCACTCCGGACTTGGGAGCAGGATGTCATGGTCCCTGAGGGCTGCCACAACAGAGTATCACAAACTGGGAGGCTGAGAACAACAGAAATTTGCTGTCTCACCTTCTGAGGGCAAGGAAGCTGAAATCGAGGTGTTGGCAGGGCTGGTTCCTTCAGAGAACTGTGAGGAAGAGGCCGTCCACTGTCTGTCTCCTAGCTTCTGGTGATTTCTTAGAATCTTGGGCTGTCCTGGCTTCTGCTGCATCGCGCTGATCTCTGCCTTCTTCCACACGTGGTGCTCTCCCTGTGTGCATGTCTGTGTCCAAATTTCCACTTTTTATAAGGACACCAGTCAAATTGGATTAGGGAGCTCACCTTAACTCACTATACCTGCAGCAAGCCTATTTCCAAATAAGGTAGGACTATGAGGTATGGGGGGGTTAGGACATCAACATATAAATATGAGGGGGACACAGCTCAGTACATAACAGAGGGGAAGATGAGATATCCCTTTCTTTTTTCTCCGTGGTTCGACTTTGTGTGGGGTGAGAAAAAGTTGATCAGCTCTTCTGTCTTTTGCCCTAGAAGAGAATCCTCTTTTCCTACCTCAGCTTTTTCAGCTGCGGCGGCCCCGAGCTGGGGCACAGACTTCTTTCCTGGAAGCGTTCCTATGAAGTCAAAGTGGAAACCAGTCAACTAAGACGCGATTGACATTTTCAAGGCTGTTAAAATCATCCTTTTCATTTTATTTGCTGTAAACTTCCTAAATAGTTTGGAAGATAAGAAGATATTTGGTGAATTAGCTTTAGACCAAGGTCTCTTTGGGACATGTGTGTATCTTTGCTGCTATTGAGGAAGGAGAACCACATGTAACCACTTTCCAAAACTTAACATTAGCTTCTTCACTTCCTGGCTGCAGCTCGTGCTCTCCTAAAATCCAACGTAGCTGAATCCCAAGGATTAATTTTCTACTCTACACCCCACCCCTGAAAAAGTAAATGTGGTCTGCATGACGGGTTCACTTCCTATTTACTTAGCTTTGTTCTTGTTTCTTATGGCCTAATAACATTGGATTTATTAAGCCAAGAGTGCCCAGCTTTTCTGGGCCACGCTATAATACTTTCTGTGATGATCAATAAAGGTTTCCTTCTTGAACTGATTCATCCTAAACCCTTGGCTTCACCCCAGCTCTGTTAGATTTGAGAGGTCTATAAAAATATAAATTTCTAGGGCGCCTGGGTGGCTCAGTCGTTAGGCATCTGCCTTTGGCTCAGGTCATGATCCCAGACTCCTAGGATCAAGCCCCACCCACATCCGGCTCCCTGCTTGGCAGGAAGCCTGCTTCTCCCCCTCTCACTCCCCCTGCTTGTGTTCCCTCTATAGCCCTGTTTCTCTCAGTCAAATAAATAAAATCTTAAAATACCATAGAAGACAAATTATAAGCCATAGAAGACAAATTAAAAACCATCGAAGACAAATTCAATAAATTATGCTACAGCCTCAAAAGGAAATATTATAGGGGCGCCTGGGTGGCTCAGTCATTAAGCGTCTGCCTTTGGCTCGGGTCATGCTCCCCAAGTCCCGGGATCCAGCCCCACATCGGGCTCCCTGCTCCGCGAGAAGCCTGCTTCTCCTTCTCTCACTCCCCCTGCTCGTGCTCCCTCTCTACCTGTGTTTCTCTCTGTCAAATAAATAAATAAAATCTTTTTTTTAAAGGAAATACTGTATAACCATTAAAAATGATCATGCCAGACCAGCAAATGACCCTCGGTCAATAAGCAAATAGCTCATGTGGCTGTATTTTTTAGGCAAAATACTGGTTCCCAGAGAAAAGTGTTTTCGTGTGATGCCTTTTTAAAAAATGAAAGAAGGACTTCAGATGTATTACTGAAATGTTTCTTTTTCAACACATAAGAGCATTTAAAGACGTTTTCCAGTTTATTTTATATGTGCTGGATAGGAGCATTTTTCAGCTCACAAAAGAATACGTTAGCCGGTAGGAAGAGGTTCAATATCGGGGAAAGATTTTTTTTTGAGTAAAATTAATTTTAAAGCCATTTGAATACAGTGCACTGAGAAACTTCCATCATGCTAGGCGAATGAACTTCTTTGTTCCGTAATGACCTCACCTGGCTACAAATTTACAAGTATTGTATGTTCACATATTGAGAATCATTAAATATAGTGAGAGATGACTGTAAATAAAATATAATAGCCAAAAAAGGATTATGCTACATCTATATGCCTTCACTTACAAAATATTCCATAGCCAATACAGTTAAGTGACAAAGATAAATTTTAAAACAATATACATACTATAATCCCTATTTGTGAGAAAATATATATACACGTGCATACAAAAAAGCCTAGATATATCAATCATAAATTCTAAATGAAATAAGAAAGTGAACATCTCTAAGTGACAGATTTGTGCATGGGTTTATTTTCTTCTTTGTACTTTTCCTGAATGTTTAACACATTCAGGAGCAGGTAATGGCTTTTCTTGATCATTTAATAATAATAAAGTGTTCTTAATTTTGAAACGTGAAATACACTGTATTCAGTCTTATCTCAACCCTAATGAGTCACTTGCCTTAGTTGTACCTTGACATTTCATAGACTTGTGTCCCTGGTCAGAAGTAACTGAGTACATGAGAATAAACTCCGTTTGATACAGTTATAAGCCCCAATTTAGTTTCTGAGAATCACATAATGATATTATTTTTACCCTTATGCAATTTTAAAACACAATTACCCAGTCATAAACTTATCATTAAAAGAAAATTCACTAGTCTGGGATTTAGAAGGCGTGACTACTTTTCTCTCTTCAGCTACTAGCTAGTGGGAAAATCTCTCTCTAGGACTTCGTAGAGCCCCATGGAGATTTCAGAAGCTTGAGTCAACATGACTTTAGTTCTGTCTCTCAAAGACCTCCTGTTTTATCTGGTATCCATCTCTTTTTAAAATTATAATCAAATATAAAGAACTTTACCTGGCAGTTTTACTAGACCTGAAGCAAAAGATCTGGATTGGACTCTATCTAGTTTTGAATCTATATTTGAAGCCTTATATTTATATGGCAATACCTATAAATCATGTGACAGGCAAATTCCTTCACCTTTCAGGGGTTCAGCTTCATTGCTTTAAAAATGACCAAATAAGGGGCGCCTGGGTGGCTCAGTTGGTTAAGCGACTTCTTTTGTCTCAGGTCATGATCCTGCAGACCCGGGATTGAGCCCCACATCGGGCTGTCTGCTCGGCGGGAAGCCTGCTTCTCCCTCTCTCAGTCCCTCTGCTTGTGTTCCCTCTCTAGCTGTGTTTCTCTCTGTCAAATGAATAAATAAAATCTTTAAAAAAAATTAAAAAATAAGCAAATAAAATGACCTATCTCTTTAAGATTTAAGACATGAGATATTACATCTAAATCTCCAGCACAATTCTTGGTACCTAAGAAGTGCTACACAAATGTCAGCTCTTGTCATTGGCTTCATCGGTTACACATCTCTACTCAAACACAGATTAAATCCTAGGAAAAACCAAAGTTTTCCTTAGCATGCATTTTGATCAGCATACATCTCCATGTCCAATTTAAGTACAAATGGACTTTTCATGTTAATGATACACAGGAATGAAGGAGTTGAGGAAAAAAAAGAGAAATTATTCTACATCAGAATTTGCTGGGTACTGTCAAAGGAATTCTTAATTTGTAAGAACTTGGGAATCATCTTTTCTTATCATTAGTGAAAGCAATTTGTCTCAAAGCATTTACGAGCAACCACAACTTAGAATGTTCTGCTGAAATCCACTCATTTTGTAATAGTAGTTAAACAATTATTTGAGGAAAAGTTTATTTCCCTAGATTCTTTATCTATTTCCATTTACAAGTCTTCCTCAAAAAAATGTATCCATACAGTTTTAACACTCAGGCTCAGACAAAGATAGCCTGTGACTTTAGGTAAGCTTTATTACTATTATTATTATTATTATTATTATTATTATTATTATTATTTTTACAAAGAGCACTTAAAAGTGCTCTTGTATTTGAACTCCCAAATTCTGAATTTTAAATGGAGAGCAGGGGTTTTACCAAATATGTGATGAAGAATCATGTTTTCATGTCCCTTCATTTTGGCAGGAGCTCTTGTTTCAATTGAAAACATTCCTTTAGCATTACAGAAACCCAGAGGGCAATCATGAATTAAGATCTGGAAAATAAAACTGAGAGGAAAGACTGGAATAACATGTGGTTTTCATTTTCCAGGCCACAGAGAGGGGAAGTGGTTTTCCAGGACTAGCTAAGCAAAGGCTAGCCCCTGTACCATATTCACATAGAGGGCAGACAGTAAAAATACAAAGAGATGGTGGTTCGCCTTTTTCTATCATGAGGAAGCAGGTGTTGACTTGCCCTGCAGTCACGGCTGCTTAGCTGAGGATCTTTGTGTCATTTTAAATTTGAGGTAAAGTTTTTCTATGTATATTGGTGGCCTCTCACAGCCACTCTGAATGATAGGGTATCTTACTCAATCTGGCTTCCCTTCCATAAAGATAAAACTTGGTGGGTTGTGGGACTTCCCCAAGACCACAATTAAAAGTTTGACTGGAAATCACTATCTCTGAAATTTTCAGTCTTAAAAATTATTCTATCTATGCCCAAGAAGAGGAAAGGAAGGAAGGAAGGAAAGAGTGAGGGAGGGAGGAAGGAAGGAAAGAAGGAAGAAAGGAAGAAGGAAGGAAGGAAGGAAGGAAGGAAAGGAGGGAGGTAGGAATGAAGGAAGAGAGGAAAGGAGGGAGGGAGGGATGGAGGAAGGAAGGAAGAGAGGAAAGGACAGAGGGAGAGAGAGAGGAAGGAAGGAGGGAAGGGAGGGAGGGAAGGAGGGAATGTGGTGTTTTTGTTTCAGAATATATTTACAATACCAGGTTGTAAAAACAACTTGCAACTTGTAGAAATCATTATATCATTCTTCTAGCCTCCTTTATGGCTTGTGGTCACCTGTCTTGTTTAATCTCTGTTCACCCACCCCAGACTTAGATTCTGCTCTAGCTACACTCAAGCAAACAAGACGCATATCTAAGACATTATAATATTTATATGGGGATGACAACTTATCGTCCCCCATCTTATGGCAGACATCGCTAGCTGATGACAGGATTCTTTTCACCCCACCCAGATGAAGCCTCAGAATCCTCCTCACTCTGGAAGACTTAACAGTTGATTTGGGATGAGTCCTCTTTGTCATCTCCAATTTAGAGCACAGTCCCCTAGTGCAGTAGCTTCTTCATGGAATAACATTGCCTCTGCTACTTATGTGGTCCTTGGTACATCTAATCCTTCTGAAATTCATTTTCCTCACCCATTAAATGAGTATCATATCATTACCCCACATTTAGTCTGTAATAAGGTCACATATATAAAAACACTGTGCAAACATACAGAATAACTGTTATTACCTTTAATGTTTTATAATAGTTTGTTTTACTCCACCGGTTTTAATTGTTCCCTTCATAATTAGCTTTCTCTCTCAGAAAATTCTGGCCTGCCTCAGACAGAGCAGGGCCTCATCTAGTGCAGTGTTTGTGTGTAGTTGGTTCTCCATGAACATTAGCTGTTCACGCGCCCCCCCCCCCCCGCCTGTTCCTGACTCACTCCTCGTCATTCAACAACTATGAGTGTTCACAGTGTTTTCATACCACCATCTGCCCCAGTTCAATAAATTGCAAAGCATACTGTCCCAGAGGATTTAAAAAACAATAACTTGATTTGTTTTGCTAGCCTGTAGCATTCTTTGCTAAAGAGGGAAAACTCTGGAAAGAAGTTCGGTGGTGACAGGGCCATCCGGGCCTTCCTCTCCCTAAGAGCATGGTCACAGTGCCATTCTGGTGGCAACGGTAATAAACACATTTCATCTGTGCCAGTCATTGATCATTCATCTTTCTAACAATCACATGTGATAATATTATCATCTTCACTTTAGATATCAGGAAATTGTCACAGAGAGGTTAAAGAACTTTCCAAGGCCATGCAACTATTAAGTTGATGTATTAGCGTTCTGCAGAGAAACAGAACCAATAGGAAAGAGAGATGTAGATAGAGATGAGATTCATTATAGGGTTGGCTCACGCAATTATGAAAGCTAACAAGTCCCATGATATGCCGTCTGCAAGCCAGAGAACCAGGAAAGCTGGTGATGTCATTTGGTTTGAGTCAAAAAGCCTGAGAATAGGGGTGGGAAGGTTGGAGGGATGTGGATGGGGTACTGAATCCAAAAACTTGAGAATTAGGAGCATCAGCCCTTATCTCAAGGCAGGAGAAGCTGGATGTCTCAGTTCCAGCAGAGAGAGAATTTATCATTGCTCTGCTCTTCCATTCTATCCAGGCCCTCAGTGGATTACATGATGCCCGTTTGCACTCGTGAAGGTAAAGATGTTTACTCAATTTACTGACTCAAATGTTAATTTCTTCCAAAACCGCTTTAACAGACATGTCCAAAAATAATGTTTTACCAGCTATCTGGGCATGTCTTAGGCCAATCATAAGGACATGTAGAATTAACCATCACAGGAAGTCAGGCAATTATTAAGTAGGGATTCAGACACAAGCAGCCTGGTTCTAGAACCTATATTCTTATCTCAATGCATTTCTGCTTCCTCTTTCCCTGCTCTTCTCTTCGGATTTGTGGAGGTTGTGTCAAACTAAATGGGATCTCTCGGGATGGTGTGTTGTGGGAGCCAGACCTTCTTCCTTGACTCTCTCCCCGCATCTATAGAACTGGATGAGCACTGTCCAGATGCTGATTGTCCTGCTTGAGACTGTGCACCTCAAGGCATGATTTGGGCTTTAAATACCTCTTTGTATCTATAGATATATAAAATCATATATCAAAGTATGAGTAAAGTAATGAAGCATGAAAGGGTTGAATGCAAAAGCAGTTGGGGACAGCAATACAAACATAGGATAAAGGGAGATTCTGGCTGATGGGGTAAAAAGACAGTCGTCTCCTGTTGGACCAACTCTTCCTAAGGATGTCCAAGACTTTTCACTATCTTCCCCATTCTCAGAGATGTGACCCCTTCTAGAGTTTTCTGAAGACTTTATTCTAACACTATATTATATTTCATGGCTATTTTCACACTACTAGACTTCCTTGTTCCCTTCGTGGTCTTTTTGTAATGTCTAGATGTGAGCATCTTGAAGGCAGGGTGCTGGCTTCTTAACTCTGTTTTTTCTGCATCCCTAGTATTTAACACGGTATCTTATACATGATCCATCTTCAATAAAATTAGAAGGAGGGGGAAGTGTTAGCAGCTTGCTTTCGAGGCTTTATAGTTGACAGCACCGTGGGATTGTGGCAGAACACTGAGAGCGCCCCAGGGAGTGTCCTATAAGCACTTTCCATGAGTAAGCAAAGCGCCAAGGCCTACAGCACTACATTAGCTGCCTAAGGTTGAAGGGGTTAAATCTGATCCAAACCTAGGGAGTCTGGCTTCAGCATTGGTACTCTCCCTCATTCTGCTTTTCTGCTGAAGGAGGAAAGGAGGAGTAGCATGAGTGCAGAGAAGCAGAGCACAATTAAATGGGGAGACAGGAGACACATTTCACACATCCCACAATTCTGGTTTCGCCAGGAAAAAAAAAGTAACAAAAATCTCAATGTACAGAAACATGTGGGAAGGACTTTAAAGTACAAATTTGTGATAAAGTACCATTAGCTAAAAAAAAGCCTTGAAAACCACCCCAAACAGCCCAACAATCATGTTGTCCAGAGAAAGCCACCCTCGACTGAAACAAGAACAGGCAGCACACCGAAAGAAAGGAAAGCCATTATGAGCCATGCGTAGAAAATTTAAATGAAGGCAAAAACATTTGCCTCTTTGTTTCCACATAACTGATTATTGGTCTTTCATAGGAGAGAGTTCGTATCTACCACAATTCTGAAATTGAACGCATATGTCACCGTTCAAAGACACTACAGAATTTTATTATTAAAAAGTTTTGTTTATTATTATTAATAACAAAAGAGACCACTGGAAAGTATGGGGACCCTGAAAGGTCATGCAAAAACAGGGTTCACACAGATACAAAAATTCAAAGAGGGGGCATCTGTGCAACCAGAGGCGATCCTGATCCAGGCTCTCTCTAAGGAAGGAGTAGCGCGGGAAGGGGCTGGTACTTGCCAGGTTGGGCCTTGGCTTCTTCCCAGCAGTGCCTGCTCTCTGGACTGTTGCTTTCGAGGGAGGAGCAATTGGAAGATTTTCTGACATTTAGAAAACCTAGGAGGCAGATTTCCTCTGAGGTGTCTGAAGGACAGAAGCATCTTCAGATTCCTCCAGGTTTCAAAAACTGACCAGGTTCTGAAGGAAAGAGTTTCCCCTGCCCTCCGAGAAATGCTAGAGCAGGTCTTCAACACTTTCAGCCTCAATGTCTCCCAACGTTCGTGGGATGAAAGCAGTATAAAGAGAGTCCTAAGTGGGCTTTATCGGCAGACAGAGAAGGCAGAGGCCTGCCTGGAGCAGGAAACCGGGCAGGACGATCATTCATCCTCGCAAAGGGAAGATATCAGACTTGGAATAAAGAATTATGTCCGAGGGATCCGGGACGACTTGCAAGACCACACGTATAGCAACGTGCCTGGGGGGTCATCCACGTAGAGAAGCGAAGGTGTTTTCTGTTCGTTGAACAGCTTATCACGAGACTTCAGGACCAAGATATAGGTCACTTACATAAGTAACTAGTTTGGAGCCAATTGCTAGTATCATTTTAGATGTCGCCTCAAACCGCTTTGATATTTCTTTTTTTTTTTTTTTAAGATTTTATTTATTTATTTGACAGAGAGAAACAGAGCTAGAGAGGGAACACAAGCAGGGGGAGTGAGAGAGGGAGAAGCAGGAATCCCAATGTGGGGCTCGATCCCGGGTCTCCAGGATCATGACCTGAGCCGAAGGCAGTCGCTTAACCAACTGAGCCACCCAGGCGCCCCCGCTTTGATATTTCTAAGCACCTTTTTGTTTATTCTTTTTGTGACTGAGGGTAACACTGTCAGTCAGTTTTTCTGGATTGCTAAAATTATTCTTGGGGCACCTGAGTGGCTTAGTCGGTTGAACATCCACCTCTTGATTTTCCCTCAGGTAGTGATCTCAGGGTCATGAGAGCGAGCCCCACGTGGGACTCAATGCTCAGTATAGAGTCTGCTTGAGATTCTCTCTCTCCGTCTCCCTCTGCTCCTCCCCCAGCTCTCTCTTTCTCTCAATAAATAACATCTTTTAAAAAAAATGACCATCTTTTAAAATATAAGGATTTTGTATCCAGTGGATTGTATCCAGTAGACCTTCAGCAATATCCAAATGGCACTATTGTATACATTTCCCCATAGACACACCAAAGGGCAGGCCCAACCAGCCGCATAAGCCCTCTCTGGGGGTGATGTAGCTCAGGGAGCCAAGCTTGCACAGCCCTGCCTGCTTTCCTTCCACAGGGCAGTTCAGGGTTGTGCTTTACTGAGATCACACGCATCTTGAGGATGAACTCAATCACATTTGGGTGTAGCTGTCCAATCACCAAAGTCAAAAATAGTAAATGTCTAATAGCCAAAGATCTTCACTACAGTATGTTTTGGGAAGAAGACCTAACAGTTTGCCAATCAGAATATTTTTGATGTTCAAAGGAATTTTTGAACACATTTGCTCTCTGAGAGAGAAGGAACTTTAGTTCAGGAAGAGCAGAGATGAGAATATGAGGACCCTCTCCTCTCAAGAGAGTATCCTATCTCCAGTTCATCAATAAATTTAATCACTTATTCTACACAGAACTCTTCCTCTGGGTCTTTAAATGTGCACAGTTTCCCAAATGTGGAGAAAAACTTCCCTTGATAGTAATATCCATGATTTTCCTGGAATAGGATTCTTTACCATCCCCAAGGAGTCATTCCAGGAATACCTGCCAATATTCTTAATGGGAGCTATTTCAAGTAACATCGAACACCATTTCATGAGTAGCTCCTGCTCTCCTGGCATTGTACCGGGTTTGGGGTAGGGGGGGGAGGCAGTGCAAAGATTCCTGGGTTCACAAAGCTCAAAGTGTGAGAAGAGGCAGATGTACAAATCACTCCAGATTATGGTAAGCATAAAGCCTGAAATGAGAAAGAAGACCCAAAGAGGGGGAAAGAGATAGGATAGAGGCAGAGGTCATCAGTGGGCCCCAGAGGGTTTAGAGAGCAGGAAATGGTTAACAACATCAAGGAAAGGAGAACGCCCAGGAAGATAGAGTCTGAAAGGAAGGCCAAATTGGCTGTTCATGGAAGGGGCGAGATATGGCAACAGCTGGAGCAAGAACACAGTCAAGGGAGACTATTAGCTGTGTCTTTATGTGCCTTGAGGGTGATAGACTCAATTTCTTTAATATGACAGCTGCTCCGGAAAACGCGATGGTGATGGATGGATATATGAACAGCTCCAGATGTAATTAAATTAAGTCGGAGGGGAAAACACATCCTCTGAAACACAGGCTGGAATTTTAGATTAGTGTAAAGACTGGCCAGTATTCTGTTCATTTAGTGAATACCACCTTCTAGAATTCTGAAGCACATTTTCTCAAATTTAACACCTAAAAAGCAATTTTTTGTGTAAAGGCAGTTTTCAGTCCCTTGAGTTGAAATCTTAGGTTTACAGCATGCTGGCCGTGTTAATCCTGGGTAAGTTACTTAATTTATCCGTGTTTCAGTTAGCCCATCTGAAAAATGGAGATATTAATATTATACCTGTTAACAGCTTTGCTAGAGAAGCAAGTGAGTTAATTCACATGCGTTCAGAATAGAGATTAGCAATTCAACTGTAGCTATTCTCATGATTATTAGACTCATTAATATCATGATTTGGTCTTATTTTGGTAATGGTTCTCATAAACATAAGGCAGTTTATTTTCTTCATTTTACATATGAAGCAAAATGACTGCATGTGAGTAAATGATTTGCTTTGAGCCTTGCTCAGCCAGAATTGGAACAAAGCTCCCAAACCTTTACTCATATACACCTTAGTCTCTGTTTAATATGAACAGATCTTTACACCAAGGGCATCACAATTGCAGGACAGTCTAAAATTATTTTATGCATAAGAACCAAAGTAGTAAATGGGTGTGTATGTGCATGTGCACATGCATGTAGGTTCAAGTCTTCTATACATCACACCTGCACTGGGGGTCACAAGGTCCACAAAAGTTAGAGAAAATCTAAACAATGAATATTGGAACACTGAAAAAATAAAACAATATATATCCAAAAACTCTAATTATATTACAG
>PITA01031839.1:0-14671 GCA_004023965.1 Spilogale gracilis
AAAGAGTAAAAGAAAAACTTCAGGCAAAACATGATAAATCCCAAATATTTTTATGGAAGTTCAGCAAATTTCCTTGAATAAATGCATCTTAATCAGTTGTATGTTTTTGGGCAATTTCAAGATTAAGAACTAATTTCTTTTGACTCTTTTTTTCAGTTTTATCATTGTTCTTTAGAGATTTGCTGAAATCTCTACTTCCAGATAACTAAAATATACATTCCAGACTAACTAAAAAATACTAGATGAATAAAATAATTAATGGATATATTAATATCCCACTTGGTAAAAATATCTTGAGATGGCTTATTTTATTAAGACATTAAAATAATTCAGTGTTGGGATGCCTAGGTGGCTTAGTCTGCTAAGCATCCGAGTCTTGATTTTGGCTCATGTCATGATCTCAAGGTCTTGAAATCAAGCCCCATGTTGGGCTCCATGCCTGAACATGTAACCTGTTTTAAGATTTTTTTTCTCATTCTCCTTCTGTTTCTCCTCTGCTGATATTTATTCACTCTCACTCTCTCACTCTAAGAAAATTTTAAAAATAGTAATTTAGTGTTGAACACTTAAACATATATTTTTGTTACCAATTTCAAAGTTTGTAAATGTTTTCATAGTATTTCTATGGTCTTCATGGTGTGAACTTACTATTTTTACCACATTGGACTCTCAGATGGCTTTGGTTAGCTAGTTAGTTAAATAATTACATATTCACCCCTTTATTCTAAATCAAACAAGTTTAGGCTTCAAATTTCTTAATAATGACATGCATATAAGTATAAAAGAACATAACGTATATGAAAGTGTACTCTCATAGAACATTATAAATTCTCCAATATATGAAAATAAATGTTTTACTAGAAATGAAAATTCATGCTTGTAGCAATTTCAAATAAGACACATTTTGAATGTTTATGTTTTGGTCTTCTAAAAATCTTTATATTTGTTTTTATTTAAAAAATAAAACAATTTTAATATTTTAATGTTTTAACTTGTGTAACTTGTATTAAGTCTGATTGCAGGCCATGGGACATAGTTCTCTGTAACTGGACATGAAAAATGGAGTAAATTCAAAGTCAAGAGTTATCATTACAAAAGCAAAACTCCACTAGATGTTCTTACTCTAATTTGCTACTTTAAAAAAGAACCTTATTTATTGTCTAAGCTGCTTTCCTCTAATGATGTTAAGTGCAGTTGGATATTGTGAGTCACACCATAGTTATGCCAAAACAGATGTGTTTGTGCTCTGCTTTGGCAATCCAGCTTGGCTCTGTTTCCATCAAAACATGCAGCTTCTTTTGAATGAAATAACAATTTGGATAAATTCTAATGCTACACATTATATCAGTTACGTTTTCTGCAGTGAAATAGACTGACATTGACTAAACAGTTCCCATATCTGATAAAGGAGAAACTTATGGAACCCACTAGCATGATCAAGGCACAAAACCAGCTGAAAGGATGAGGATAAAGCAATGGGAGAAAGATATTATTTAGATAAATCATATTAAAAAGATATTTTTATTAACAGACATTATTTATTAGAGCCATTTTAGATTCACAGCAAAAATGCATGGAAGATATAAAGATGTCTCATATACCCTCCATTGCACACAGGCATAGCTTTTCCCATTATTAATATCCCCTACCAGACTAGTATGTTGGTTCTAAAGGACAAACTTACACTGACACACCATTATTACCAAAGTAATGGTTTATGTTAGAAATGACTCTTGGAGTTGTACATTCTATGAGTTTGAACAGTATACAATTACAAAATAATGACATACATTCACCCTGTTAGTATCATTCAGAATAGTTTCACCACTCTAAAAATTCATACTCTGCATATTCATCCCATCCTCATCCCAGCCCCTAGCAATCATTGATCTTTTTACTGTTTCCACAGTTTTTATTTTCCAGAGTGTCCCACAGAATCATACAGTATGTAGACTTTTTGGATAATCTTCATTTACCTACTTGACCGTGTTTAGGGTTCCTCCATGTCTTACGGCTCAATAGCTCATCTCTATTTAGAGCTAAATACTATTTCAGTCTCTGGATACACAAGAGTTTATCCACTTATCTGTTGAAATACATCTTGATTGCTTTCTAGTTTTTATTAGGAGTAAAGCTGCTATAAACATCCGTGTGTAGGTTTTTGTTTGAAGATAAATTTTCAGCTCCTTTGAGTAAATAACAAAGAATACAATAACTGGATTTTATGGTTAAGAGTATGGTTAGTTTGCAAGAAACCACTAGACTGTCTTCTGAAGTAGATGTACTATTTTGCATTTCTACCAGAAATGAATGAGTTCCTGTTCCTGCACATCCTAACCAGCATTTGAGGTTGTCAGTGCTACGAATTTTGGCCATTCTAATAGGCATGTAGTAATGTCTCATTGTTTAGGTTTCCATTTCCCTAATAACTTGTAATGAGGAATATCTTTTCATATAGTTGTCACTTGTATATCTTCTTCAGTGAAGTGTCTGTTAGGAGCTTTGGTCAGGTCCTATTTTTATCAGTTCATTTTCTTATTGCTGAGTTTTAAGAGTTCTGCATATTTTATCTATTTTACCATGTATGTATTTTGCAAATATTTTCTCTGAGTCTGTGCATTTTCTTTAGATTTTCTCAACAGTATCTATTTTATTTTTATTTTCATTTTTAATTAATTAACTAATTAATTAATTAATAGACTCCACACTGAGCATGGAGCCCACTGTGGAGCTTGAACTCACGACCTTGAAATTAAGACCTGAGCTGAGCTAAGAATCAGTTGCTGAACTGACTGAGCCACCTTGGTGCCCTGACAGAATCTTTCATAGAGCATACTTTAAAAATTTTAATGGAGTCCACCGTATCAATTCTTGCCTTCATTGATTATGCCTGTGATGTTCCATCTAAAAATTTATTGCTGAACTTAAAGTCATCTAGATATACTCCTATTTACTTCTATCTAGAAATTTTACAGTAGATCTGTGATCTGTTTTGAATTAATTTTTTAGAAGAGTACACACTCTGTGTTTAGATTCATTGTTTTTGCAGGTAGATGTCGATAAGTTACAGCACTCTTTATTGAAAATACTGTGTTTGTTGCATTGTGTTGCCTTTGTTCCTTTTTCAAAGACTAACTGGCTATATTGGGGCACCTGACTGGCTTGGTTGGTAGAACATGCAAATCTTAATCTTAGGGTTGTGATTTCAAACCCCACATTGGGCATGGAGCCAACTTAAAAACAAAACAAAAGAATAGTTGGCTGTATTATCATGAGTGAGGCTCTGAGCTTTACAGTCCATTCCATACATCTATTTGCCTATTGTTTTGCCAATATCATTCTGTCTTGATTAGTGCAATTTTATAGTAAGTCTTGAAGTCAGGTAAAGTTGATCCCAACTTTGTTCTCCTTTACATTATTGTGTTAGCTATTCTGGATCTTTTGCTTGTACATATAAAACGTAGAATCAGTTTTTTGATATCCACAAAATAATTTCCTCCGATTTTATGGGGATTCCTTTTTTTTTTTAAGACTTTTTAGTCATTTGAGAGAAAGAGTGCAGGAGCACAAGCAAGGGGGAGGGTTAAAGGGAGAGGGAGAAGCAGACTTCCTGGTAAGCAGGGATCCCAATAATGGGGCTCCATCCCAGCACCCTGAAATCATGACCTGAGCCTGAGCCACCCATGTACCCCTTATTAGGATTGAATTTATAGGTCAAGTTGAAAAGAACTGACATCTAACAATATTGAAAATCTCACTCCACATTCATTTAGTTCTTTGATTTTTCTCATCAAAATTTTGTAGATTTACTCATATAGATCTTGAATTTTTTTTAGATTTATAACTTTCATATATAGGTGGTAATGTAAATTGTAGTGTGCTTTTAATTTCAAATTCTAGTTCTTTATTGCTGATATAAAGAAGAGTGATTGGCTTTTGTATCCTGCAACCTTACAATAATCACTTAGTTTCAGGAGTTTTTTCTTGATCTTTTTAGGTTTTCTATATACGTGATTATGTCATCTGTAAATGAAGATAGTTTTTTTATTCCCAATCTTATAACTTTTCTTTTCTTTTCTTTTATTTAAAATTCATATTCAATGTATTAAACTTGAAATCAACAGTGAAGTTTGTCAAAGTCTTTAACCTCAATTTACAAATATTAGTTTACAAATAAAGTATACTTTGTTTTAAAATTTTAAAAATATCTACCTTCATTTTTTGTTATTATTAATGATTTTGTTTGTAATTTTGACAGATTAAATTTCTCTAACTATTTCCCAAACATATATAAGCTTTATTAAGTAATTTCTCTTAAACTTTTTAAACTGTCGTCACAAATTTGATTTAATATATCATAATTCTTTAAGCATTTCAACCCACTAAACAAAGCAAAGCCAGCTTTACAGCAATAATGACAAATCTTCCTTAGTGTATAAATTGTTTTGCGAGCCCATTCTAAACATACCCGTTTACTAAATCAGATCCTTTTAAACTAGTGAGACTATTTACAATCACATTCTCTGAAATGTCAAGTTAAAATTACATTTCATCAGTTTCAAATATTAATAACATTGTTTTATTATGTTAGGTAGGACTTCCATATAATCACACATTTTTTGACGTTCTGTATAATGTTGAAAAGCACTGGTGAGAGATGTCATATTTGCCTTGTTTCCTTTTTTAGTCAGAAAGCATCATGTTTCTCACCAATGAGTATAATGTTTGCTATAGGGCTTGTTTGTTTTTTCCCTTTTGTAGATTTTTTTTTTAATCAAGTTGGGAAAGTTCCCCTTTATTCCTTAAGTTACTGGACATTTTTATCATGATTGGGTGTTTCATTTTTGTCACTGGCTCTTTTCTGAGTCTATTGATACAATAAAGTGACTTTTCTTCTCTAAACTATGAAATTGATGGGTGACATTAAACTGATTTTTGAATGTTGAATTAGCTTTGCATATCTGGAATAAATAATACTTGGTTATGATACATAATCTTCTTTACACATTGCTGGATTTGACTTGTTAATATTTTGGTGAGGACTTTTGCATCTGTATTAATGAGAAATAATGGTCTATACTTTTCTGTTCTTGGAATGTTTGTCAGATTTTGATATTAGGGTAGTATTTATCTCAGGAAATGAGCTAGAAAAATTTCCCTCTGTTTTTATCTTTAGCAAGAGATTGTACAGAATTGGAATAATTGCTTTCTTAAAAGTTTGGTATAATTCGCCAGTGAACTCATATGGACCTGAGTGGTTATGGATTATTCCTTCAATTTCCTTAATAGATATGGACATAATTGGTTTGCCTATATCTTCTTGTGGGAATTCTGACAGATTATGTGATTCAAAGAATTGATTTATTTGTTGTCTATTCCTTTTTTATCCTTCCAATGCCCATGGACTCTGTAATATCTCTCCTCTTTCCTTTCTGATAGTAAATTTTTCCTCAATTTTATCTTATCTTTTTCTTTCTTTTTATCTTGATCTTTATCCTCTTTAGCTAGAAGCTTATCAATTTTATGGATATTTTCACAAACCACTCTTGTTTCCATTTGCTGTCTGAATTGATACCCTGTTTTCAATTTCATAGATTTCTATTCTAATTTTCTTTTTTTTTTAAAGATTTTATTTATGTATTTGACAGAGAGAAACACAGCTAGAGAGGGAACACAAGCAGAGGGACTGAGAGAGGGAGAAGCAGGTTTCCTGCCGAGCAGGAATCCCGATGTGGGACTTGATCCCGGGTCTCCAGGATCATGACCTGAGCCGAAAGCAGCAGCTTAACCAACTGAGCCACCCAGGCGCCCCAAATTTTCTTTTTTTTTAAGTAGACTCCACATCCAGTGCAGAGCCCAACATGGGGTAGGGCTTGAATTCACAACCCTGAGATCAAGACCTGAGCTGAGATTGTGAATTGGATGCTTAACTGACTGAGCCATGTAGGCACTCCTATTTTAATTTAATATTTATTTTCTTCTGTTTTATTTAGATTCTATTAACTTTTTTCCAGTTTCCTTAAGTTTAGATGACTGATTTTAGATTGTTTTTATTTCTAATATATGCATTCAATGAATTAAATTTCCTTCTAAGCCCTGCTTTTGTTGAATTCCATAATTTTTGGTATGTTGTGTTTTCATTTTCACTTAACTTAAAATATTGTAAAATTTCTCTTGATATTTCTTCTTGGAACCATATGTTATTTAGAAGTATATTCTTTAGGGACACCTGGATGGCTCAGTTGGTTAAGCGTCTGCCTTCCACTCAGGTCATGATCCCAGGGTCCTGGGATCGATTCCTGCATCAGGGTCCCTGCTCCGTGGGGAGGTGGCTTCTCCCTCTGCTTGCTCTGCCTGCTGCTCGTGCTCCCCCTGCTTATGTTTTCTCTCTCTCTCTCTCTCTCTCTCTCTGGCAAATGAATAGATAAAATCTTTAAAAAAAAGAAAAAGAAGTGTGCTGTTTAATCTTCAAATTATCTGGGGATTTCCCAGATATCCGTTTGTTATTTATTCTCAGTTTAATTCCATTGTGGTTTGACAGCAGAAATTTTATAATATGCATCCTTTTAAATTTTTAAGGTGTTTTTTATGGTCCAGAATGTGGTCTATCTTGGTGAATATTCTGTGGGACTTGGGAAGAAATATGTATTTTACTGTTGCGGGTAAAGTAGTCTATATGTGTTCATTTTACCCAGCTGATTGATGGTGCTGTTGAACGGAACAATCACGTTACTGATTGTCTGCCTGCTGAATCTTCCATTTCTCATAAAGTATTGATGTATAACAGTGACTTTATCTATTTCTCTCTGCAGTTCTATCGTGTTTGCTCATGTATGTTGGTGCAATGTTGTTAAGCACATTCGTGTTAAGAATTGTTACTTCTTGCAGACTGACCTATTCATCATTATGTGATACTCTTCTTTATCCCTGATAATTTGACTTGCTCTAAACTCTGCTCTGTCCATTATCACAATAGCTACTCCGACTTAGTGTTGGACGATTAGTGTTAATCTTGATATATTTTTCTTCATCCATTTACTTTTAATATCTATGTTTCCTTACTTATAAAGTGAGTCTGTTGAGCACAATATATAACTTGGTTTTGTTTTTTGCTCCACTCTAACAATCTTTGACTTTTAATTGGTACATTCAGACCTTGACATTCAGAATGATGATTGATATGGTTGGATTAATATCTACCACAGTTGTTACTTTTGTTTGTTTGTTGCCATTGCCAGTTTTTTGTTCCTATTTTTGTCCTCTACTTTTTTCTACTTTTTGTGGTATTAATTGAACATTTTATATGATTCTAGTTTCTCTCCTTTCTTTGTATATCATTTATACTTCTTCTTTTAAACTTCTTTTTGTGGTTGACCTAGAGTTTACAGTATACATTCACACAAATCCACATTCCACTTACAAATAACACTATATTGCTTCTCAGGTAGTACAAGCACTTTATAAAAACAATATAATCCCAATTTCTCCCTCCTATCTCTTATATTGTTTCTGTCATTCATTTCACTTATACATAATCACAGATAAAAATAAAATATTTTTTCAGGGTACAGAATTCTTTCAACATTTTAAGTATTTTCTCTTGACACTAAGTATTTCACTTCACTCTCTTCTTACTTACATAATTTCTGAGGAGAATTCAGGTGTAATTCTCATCTTGCTCCTCTATAAGTAAATTGGTTTTCCCTCTAGTTTCTTGCAGGAGTTTATCTTTGATTTTTTGCAGTTTGAAAGTGATATGCCCAGCTATAGTGTTTGTTTGGTTTTGGTTTTTGATGCTTAAGAGGGAGGGGGAATTTATCCTTCATGATGTTTTCTGAGCTTCTTGTATTTGTGGTTTGGGGTCTGAATATAATTTGGGAAAATTATGTTACTATTCTTTCAAATAGTTCTTCTGTTCCTTTCTTTCTTCTGGCATTTCCATTATGTATGTTTTACACCTTTTGTAGTTCTCTGAAAGTTTTTTGATATTCTTTTTGGTTTTTGTTTTCAGTCTTTTCCTTCCTCTTCTTTTTTTTTTTTTCCTCTTCATTTTTGGAGGTTTCAATTGAGATATCCACAAGATTAGAGATTCTTATCTGTGTCTTTGCTACTATAAAGCCCATCAAAGGTAGTCTTCATTTCCATTATATTATTTTGATCTTTAGCATTTCTTTTTTCTTTCCCCCTTAGGATTTCTGTCTCTTCGTTTACATGCCCATCTGTTCTTGCAGGTTGTCTATCTTATCCATTAGAGCCCTCAGCATATGTATCAGAGTTGTTTTAAATCCCCAGTTGGATAACTCCAACATCCTTGCATGGCCGAGTCTGGTTCTGATGCTTGCTCTGTGTCTTCAACTGTGTTCTGTGTTTCCTGTTAGTGTATCTTTTAATTTTTAATTGCTACCCAGACATGATGTACCAGATAAAAGGAACTGTAAATAAGTCATTAATAATGCATTGGTGTGAAGAAAAAGTATTCTACAATACCATGATTAGATCTCAGTCTTTTTTTTTTTCTTTTAAAGATTTTATTTATTTGAAAGAGAGAAACACAGCCAGAGGGGGAACACAAGCAGGGGGAGTGAGAGAGGGAGAAGCAGGCCTCCCGCAGAGCAGGGAGCCCGATGTGGGACTCGATCCCAGGATCCCAGGATCATGATCCCAGGATCATGACCTGAGCTGAAGGCAGTCGCTTAACCAACTGAACCACCCAGGCGCCCCTAGATCTCAGTCTTTTAATTACTCTTCACTTTTAGATGTGAATTCCACATGCATCTCAGCTACCCCCCTCCAACGTTAGATAGAACAGAAAGGTGAAAGGAGGCTACAGCTTGGTATCTCCCTTCTTCCAGGTCAGTTAAGCTGTGATACAAGCCCAGCAAGTTAAAACCTGGTTAAATGGTTTCTCCTAAAGGCAGAGATTTTTAAGAAGAATAGAAGTACAGGATGTTGTGGTATATTTCAAAATGGTAACATTTTTCTTCCCCTGCTACGCGAATTTTCTCTGATATAACTGAAATCATTTCAAAATTACTCAAGGAAATGGAAAACAAAAAGTGCAAAAAGTTTTGTATACCCTTGGACTAGATTATTCAATAGAGTTAACAACGTTTCATCCCATTTACTTTATGTCTGTTTTTTCTCTTCTTTCTTACTCCCTCTGTTCCTCTCCTATGCCTTCCTATTTCTTTTTCTCATATACATTATCTATGTCTGTCACTGTGAATTATAGCCTTAGTGGGATAAAGATACTCCTTATTTTTTCAATGCTTCATTAATCTGAAATATATCTTTTCAGGTACCAATTTTGTGACTCCTGCTCTTTTAATATTTGTATTTACCTGGCATCTTTGCTTAAAGTTGTATTTAAACCTTTTTGTCTTTGTCTTTCTATCTTTTAAATACAGGATAGAGTAGGATTTTGCTTTTTTTTTTTTTTGTCAACTGGAAGTTTAATTTTTTTAAATTGTTTGAACCCATTTACCTTACTGATATATTAATTCTTTTCAGTGTTTTGCTGTATTTATGCATATTCACATCTCTTACATAAATAGACTCTGGTACTATATAAATTCTCTCTGGCATTTCATTTTCCTCCTCTCCCATTTTAAATCTTTTTTTTTTTCATTAAGAAGTTCTTTATTTTTGATCTAATGGTTACTTCTATTAACATCAATTTATTTATATAATTTTCTTATTACTCTCTGGTCTGGTTTTTTATTTTCCTCTACAAAAGCAATATTAGCATTATTATCTTGTAACTTCTCCCCATCCCAGCCTTTTCCTACGTCATATGATCTGAAGTAATACCTTTTACTCTTTAAATATTTATAAGACGATAATTAAGCCAATTCTCATTTTTAATTGATTTCCTCATTAGCTCCTCACACTCTTGGCTTTGGTATCTGACTTATATCTGTGTTTTCTGAAAATATAATTATGGCATGCTATATTCTATCCCATTATTTAATTGTAATTGACTGGCAACTATAATTTGTGTTCATCATTATTCCTTTTGTCAATGTCTCTCCTCCCATTATATTTATCCGAAGCTCTTTCTCTAAGAAAGTTCTCAAGAAATACTCATGGAAACACTTCATTGGGCTTCTAAGTTCATGACTATTTTACATTAAAGTCAATTTGGCTCAATAAAATGCTCTTACCTCACAATTTCTTTTCATAAGTATCTTAAATATGTTACTTCACTTCCTTCTAGCAAAAAGCATGATGATTAAGAAATGTAAAGGCAGTATTATACTCTTTCCTTTATATTTGACTAGCTCAATTTTTTCTTAGAAAATTATGTTCAAGCCCAGTATTTTTCTAAGATATATCTTGATGTTGGTCATTTAGATGTAATTTTTCCAGATTTCAGGCTATTTAAATTTCAAATATTGTTTAATTTGAGGAAAAATATTTGAACTTATATATGTAAAATGTATGTTAGATGGATAAATATATATTACATAATATGTACATTATAATATATTAATGTTATATATAATATGTAATATTATGCATTATGAAATAATATATATCTTGTTCTTTTGCTTTGGCTTTCTCCTGTGGTCTTACCATATGTGTGTTAGAACCCTTTTCCTGTCTTCAATATGTTACTTTTTAAAACACTTTTACAATTTCCTTTCTTTCATTTTTTAAAAGAAATTTTGCTTGAATTGTAACATATACATTAAAACATGTAATAAAGATTACAGTCAAATGGATTGAACATACTTGTGTAAACAGTATTTAAATAACAAATGGAAAGTTGTCAAAACTCCAATAGCCCCACATACCTTCATTTAATTGCTAATATCACAAAGGGTAACTCCTATCTTGACTTTTAATATCATATATGTATCTAGGTTTTATGTAAGGGATAACTACAGTGTGTACTTTTTTGTATTCATATATAATTATTCATTCAAAGACATCCATGTTGTGCATAATTTTTCATTAACTCTCATAACATGTCATGAGAATTGAATTAACATGTCATGATTTACTATTGAATTAACATGTCATGATTTACTATTTATTGTACAGCTAAATGAAATTTGGGCTCTTTTAAGCTCTTAGCTATTACTAATAGTTCTGTTATGATTATGAAAGTATCTATCTTTCAGTGAACATATATAGACATTCTCTTGTGCATATACCTACAAATAGGATTACTGGGTCTTATAGACATTGGATATGGCCAATTTTGGTAGGTACTGCCAGTCTACCAGTGTTGTATGAGATGTGTAATAATTCTTTAACTATGTAAACAACTGAAATTCTCTCTCTCTTTTTTTTTTTTTTTGGCTGTTCTGAGGTCTTTCTTTTTTTTCTTTCTTTTTTTCTTCTTTCTTTCACTTACTTTCTTCTTTTAATTTGTATGTGGTAATATTGCACTGCATTTTTTTCTCTTTTCCCATATCTTTTTTATTAAAAAAAATTTCCAACTTCTATTTCTATTAAGGTGTTTTCTGATGGGTTTACTTCTGCCTTTTTTCTTACTTATTTTTACTTCTAAAAAAATGTGTTTCAGTTTTCTTTCCTAATTTATCATTTAGCTTCTCAGTTTTCTTTTCTTCTATCATTTCCTTAATTTATTTTAGTTCATTTTAAAGAATTAGGTAATAGTTTTTATATATTTGTGAGCATGTCTTGTTGTCTGTAAGAACACTATTCTGTTCCTCATTATCTTTTTCTTATACTGGCTTTGTGAGTTATTCAATTACTATTTGTTTCCTATTATTTTTTTTTATGAGGCATTCAGTTTTCCCCCCAAAACTTATAGGAAGGAGATTGTAAAACTTTAACTCTTCTAAGTTTGTGGCTTTAGCAATACTACAGTTGCCATGAGTTTTTCAAAAATAGTTTCATGCTTTCTGAGATGTTCTGCGATTTCTCTTTTCTTTCACTCAGCTGTATCCTCCCTTTGCCACTATTTTCCCTGTCTTTTCAGTAAGAATGTATTTCCAGAGTTTTGTCCTCCATTCAGGGCTTTGTCCTGGAAGAGAGCTTTGGCTGGACAACTCGAAGCTTTGAAAAGATTAACTGTTCCAGCACCTGTAGACCTTATCAGAGACCTCTTTCTATGCACCTATTAATTGGAGAATACAAAAAAATCCTCCAAGCTTCAGCTGTTCTTCTCAAATGACCCTGCTGCACTCTCCAGAGAGTTCTTGTTAGCTATGCGTATTTCTTTTTTCTGTTCTTTCATATCCACCAGAGGTTTCTTAGTTTCTCTCTCCTTCTTCCATACAGATAAAACTGCCAGGGCAGATTATAATTGTTCTTGTGTTTTTTCTCCACTACCACACACAGTTTGGGATGTGTGAAGCTACCTCATTTATTTTCGTGTTGTCATTGTCATAAATTTTATTTGTTTATTAATGTGTTAATAAGTTATTATTAGTATGTGTGTGACGGTCACTTTGTTTTAGGGAGAATTTAAGAAGATCAGAAAGTTATATTGACACCTCCCTTGCCTTCCTTCTATTTTCTTTAAGATTTATAATATTGCAACTAAGATTTAGTCTATTCCAGTAGACTATAGCAGTGTTAACTTTATTTTTCTTCAATGTTTCACATGTTATACCTATTCAATCATGCATATTAAATGTCTAGTAAAATAAAAGTTGCTATCATTTCATAACTGTCCATAGATATTAGATATATTTTAGCAATGGACTACTAAAGTTATAAAGGCTACTTAGATTTTTTTTTTGTTCTTGCTAAATTCTTGCTTTCATTTTCTTAGATAATGTATTCCAGAGCTATAAAATTATAGGCATAGTGTTGTGTTTTCTAGATGATGCATTTATTCATAAGCCAGGTTTTGTCTATTATAACTAGGAAGTAGTAATTTTGATCTGCACATCAAAGATGACTTAAAACAGCTTTTTCAAAAGAAAGCAAATGTATCTTTATGAATTCTTGGCATTTATAGTCATCTGGAAAGATCTAATAAAAAATATTTTTCTAAAGTTGTCTGATGGTGTTAATGGCCTTTTACTGAGTTTAATCAAGCTTGAAGTTCAAGAGGCAAACCACATGCTTTTGGCTATTCTTATATATTTTAAAGGGCACCTTGGCTTAAATTCTTTTAATAGCTGTCTATCATTTCCCAAACCAAAATTTAATGACTAGAAGTGAACAGTATATTTACTCTTCTCTCTCTTAACTTTTATATATTAAAAGTCTATGCTTTTTAATCCTTTGAATATTAAAAAAATTATTATTCCAAGAAAAAAGGTCCAGTCATTTTGATTTTTTTTCCCTACACATTGTTTGATCTGCATTCAAATTTCAATGGGATGAGTGGGAAATTTGACATACAACCTATTTCATTCATTTAAAGCAGATTGATTATTTCTGTCTTAGGTGAGAAGTTTTGAAAGTTTACAAACGTGACAGGTGTCTGATTTGTCTGAGTTGTTGGCTTAAAGGTACTACTCTTTGAAAGATAGCTGATTTAACTATCACACCTGAGAGAGGAAGTAGAGCTACAAGGCAAATGTCTACCTCATTTCTCTCTCATCATTTCTCTTCCAAAATGTCCTAACTCCTTAGAGGAAAATCATTTTAATTCTTAACATGATAGTAAAATGTTTTTCTTTTCAATACCTTGCATATTTGAATTCCCTGTCCACAAACCCCATTGGACAGTAAGCAAGAAATATTGAATTGAGACAGTTTACTAGAGAACATAATTTTTTTGTTATTTCTGTCATATTGATATAAAAAATGAAAACTCAGTCTCTATATATGTGAAAATAGGCAAACAATTGTCCATTTTAATACATATTAATTATACCCCATTGTTTTATATGCATATCCATTGTCAAATGCTTTAATCTAAAAGATATATCTAAACTTGTAGTTCTTTTTTTTTTTGTAGAGGAACTATTTTATTTTATTTTTTTTATTGTTACTAAATTTTTTTTTCCAGTGTTCCAAGATTCATTCCCCATTCCCCACACCCAGTGCTCCACGCTTTAGGTGTCCCCAGTACCCACCACCAGGCTCTCCCATCCCTCCACCCCCTTCCTCCAAGTCCCTCAGTTTGTTTCTGTGTCCAAAGTCTCTGTTGTTTCATTTCCCTCCCTAGATTACCCTAGTTCCCATTTACTTTCCTTCTCCCACTGTCCTCCAGGTTACCCCTCATGCACCGCAAGTAAGTGAAACCATGTGATACTTGACTTTCTCTACTTGGCTTATTTCACTCAGCATAATCTCTTCCAGTCCAGTCCATGTTGCTACAAAAGTTGGATATTCCTCCTTTCTGATGGAGGCATAGTATTCCATTGTATATATGTACCACATCTTCTTTATCCATTCATCTGTTGATGGGCACCTTGGCTCTTTCCACAGTTTGGCGATTGTGGCCATTGTTGCGATGAACATTGGGGTGCATATGGCCCTTCTTTTTACTGCATCCGTATCTTTGGGATAAATGCCCAGTAGTGCAATTGCAGGGTTATAGGGTAGCTCTATTTTTAATTTTTTAAGGAATCTCCACACTGTTTTCCAAAGCGGCTGCACCAGTTTACATTCCCACCAACAGTGTAAGAGGGTTCCCCTTTCTCCACAGCCTCTCCAACACTTGTTGTTTCCTGTCTTGTTAATTTTGGCCATTCTGACTGGTGTAAGGTGGTATCTTAGAGTGGTTTTGATTTGA
>PITA01031840.1:0-14834 GCA_004023965.1 Spilogale gracilis
CTCAATCCTCTTTCTTATATTAACTGCTGGTTAACTTGTTTCTACTAAGCATTTGGTCAATTGATTTATGAAAATATGAAGATACTTCTTTTTGTTTTAAGTAAATTTCTGCCAGTTTATTTTAGTCTATAGTTTCAACTCTCTCAGTATTTCTGGAACTAGATTGGATCTGCATTAACCATCTTTTCCATTTGGGAGCTTATTGTAAAATTAACAAAATATTCTAAGAATCAGATAAAATATCTTTTAGCAATGACAACAAGAATAATAACTTCCATTTACTGCCTATTGAATAGAGCAGTGTGATTTGGTGTGCATATGTCTTCTCATTTAATCTTTGTATGAACCTATAAAATTGACTTTTGTTTGTTTGTTTTCTGGCCTGAGTATTGTATTAATTACCTAAAATAAAACACTTTGGGGAATATTAGTAATTTTTGACAAGATTTTCCAATACTAATACTAGTACTGTTATCATAGCTACCATACAACTCCCACCACTAAAGACATTTTTTTAAAGAATTTAGGGTTCTTTTATTTAATCATTTTATTTTTACTATGATTTATATATAAGTTAAAATTTACTCTTTCTGGTGTATAGTTCTATTCATTTTGATAAGCTTGTACAGTCTCAGGTGTACAATTTAGTGATTCAACATTTACATGCAACGCTTGGTGCTCATCATTAAGTGCACTTCTTAATCCCCACCACCTATTTAACCCACCCTCCCACCCACCTCTCCTCCAGTAACCTTCAGTTTTTCTCTGTAGCTAAGGGTTTGTTTCTTGGCCTGCCTCTCTTTTTTTCCCATTATGTTCATCAGTTTTGTTTCTTAAATTACACATTCAAAGGAAATCATATGGTACTGTCTTTATCTGATTTATTTCACTTAGCATCATTACACTCTAGCTCCATCAATGTCATTGCAAATTGCAAGATTTTATCCTTTTTTGTGGCTGAGTAATATTCCATTGTTATATATGGCACATCTTCTTCATTTGTTTATCAGTCACCGGACTTCCCATTATTTGATTACTGTCACTGTGACCATCACAATCAGGTTTTAACAAAATTTGCTTCAGCCACTTGTAGTTATTCCCTTCCCCATCCTCACTCCCTGTCACTATCATTTTGCCTTTACCAGAATGGATTATATGTTGAGTAATATAGTATGCAAACTTTTGAGTCTGGATTCTTTCACTTAGAATACATTGAAATTTATTCATGTTATTGTGTGTATCAGTAGTTCATTCCTTTTTATTTTTTTAAAGATTTTATTTATTTATTTGACAGAGAGAAACACAGCTGGAGAGGGAACACAAGCAAAGGGAGTGAGAGAGGGAGAAACAGGCCTCCTACTGAGCAGGGAGCCTGATGTAGGGCTTGATCCTGGGACTCCGGAATCATGACCTGAGCCGAAGGCAGTTGCTTAACAAACTGAGCCACCCAGGTGCCCCATTAGTTCATTCCTTTTATTGCTAAATAGTACTTCATGGCATAGATGTACCAAGGTTGTTTTATCCATTAACCATTCAGAGGACACTGGGGTTGTATTCAAGTTTTGGGCAATTATGAATGAAGTTATTATAAATGTTCATGTATAGGTTTTTGTGTGAATGTAATTTCCATTTCTCTAGGGTAAATAGGAGTGAGATGACTGTGTTATATGGTAAGTATATGTTTGATTAACCAAATAAGAAACTACCAAACTGTTTTCCAAACCATTCTCTGGTCTCACCAGTGATGTATGAGAGTTTGAGTTACTTTGCATCCTTATTGACACTTGGTATTTAGATTTTAGACATTCTAGTCGATGTGGAATACTGTCTTATTGTGGTTTCATTTTGCATTTTCTTTTTTTCTTTTTTTTAAGATTTTTTTTATTTATTTGACAGAGAGAAACACAGCCAGAGAGGGAACACAAGCAGGGGGAGTGAGAGAGGGAGAAGCAGGCTTCCTGCTGAGCAGGGAGCCCGATGCAGGACTCGATCCCAGTTCTCCGGGATCATGACCTGAGCTGAAGGCAGTCGCTTAACCAACTGAGCCACCCAGGTGCCCCTCATTTTGCATTTTCTTGATGGTTAATGATTTGAACATCTTTTCATGTGCTTGTCATGTGCTTAATTGCCATCTTTATATATTTTTCAGTGAACTCTGTTAAATAATCTACCCATATTTTGTTTTAGGTGTCGCATAACCAACTGAGCCACCCAGGCAGCCCTGAATACAAGTCTTTTATCAGATATATGATTTTCAAGCATTTTCTCCTAGTCTTTGGGTTGTCCTTTCTTTCTATTAAGAGTCTTTCACAGAGCAGATATTTTATTTTTTATGAAATCCAATATATCAGTATTTTCTTATATGGATTATACTTTTGGTATTGTATGTAAGAAATCTTTGCTGTACCTAAGATTACAATGAACTTCTCCTAGTTTATAGTGTGAAAAATGGTTTGATACACTTTTTTTTTGCCTATAGATATCCAATTGTTCCAGCACCATTTGTTCACAAGATTCTCCCCATTGAATTACGTTTACTCTTTGTAAAAAAATCAGTTGAGTATATATGTATGGATTGATTTCTGAATTATTAGATCTATACATCTACCCTTTAAAGTAGATCCTAAATTATTTCTTATATGAGGAAATGAAGCTCAAAGAGGTTACCTGCCCAATGTTATCATAACTACACACAAGAGTTAGAATTATTTAATGAACTAATAAAAATGTTATTCAGTTTTAGACCAAATATGGAACTCTGCTTTCACTCACCATTAGACCTGGACTTCAGGATTGAAAAAAATCTATTAGTACACATTTATTAGTAATAAAAATAGCTAATATTTAATTTTTTTCATGTTCCTGCCATGCTACTGAGTTTTTGGATATATCATCTCATCTAAGCCTCACTAGAACTCTTTGGAGAAGCTATTGGTATTATGCCTTTTCACAAGAATTGGGGCATAGAGAGATATCATGTTAACCGCCTCAAGGTTGTAGAGCTTGTAAGTAGTAGAGCTGAAATTTGAAGTTAATTCCTTTTACTTGCTCTTAATCATTACATTATTTTGTCAAAATGAAAGCCTGTGCAACAAATCAAGATTCTATCTACATTTACTGGCATCTAGTCTGTATTTTCTATTATGTATTTATAGATTTTTCAGGAGATTGTATAGGGAAATCTTCTAATTTGTTTCTACAGTTTTTTTTTCCTGATCTTTGTTATCTAGAGTGCATAAGCAGTGTATTAATTGCTTACAAATGATTGTTAAAAATGAGGTTGACTTTTTTTGAGCAGAGAGGCCAGAATGTCATTTTGGAGGTTATGACAGGGCCTAATGTCCTGACATTAGCATCATTTATAATAAATTTTTGTTTAAAACCAAAACAAACAAAACAAAAACCCTTAGAGGGTTTTGGGGTTTCTTATGTAGTATATATAACTTCTTCTGGGTTTGAGTATTAGGGCTATGGAATATGATAATTTTAATAGAGCACTTGTTCAAGAACTTTGGACGCACTTGGAGTTGGAAAAATTATTTAATAGTACTAGATCCAAAGTTCTATTCTTCCTTCAGGAATTAGATTTCCAAAAAAAATTTTCCCTGACACAAATTGTAGCAGAGATTTCCAGGTATAGCACTCTCTACTTTCTTAGCAACTCTTTACACATTCTAATTCTTTAATTTCTTATTAATATGTGTATTCTTTGAAACACTTTGTGAGGATAGAATTGTGCCTGTTTTATCACAGTTTCACATAATACACAATGTATAGTAAGTCTTCCAGAAATGCTTTCAACAGACTAACTGATGTAGAAATCAATTGAGGCCACTGGTATAACTGGTTTCTTGTATACTTTTTCAAGGGAAACTAAATATTGGATATGGGCTATCACTCTAGAAAAAGAAGCCTGTTGGTCTTATATAGTTATTGTCTTATAAGTAAATAAAATTAGCAATGTTCCTTTGGTGAAATAATGGGGGGAGAATATTGGGGACATAGAAGGACTTGCTAATGGAGAAGGTACTAGCACTGAGTTTTTTCCACAATTCTAAAAAGGGTATTCCAGAGAAGTTGTCTTCCCTACTTTTGGCTTTTTCCCCCCCTCATTTGAGACTATTTGTGACTAATGCCATGTCTGAAGACTATAAACCACAGTTAGTAGCAGGGAGGTTGTCTTTTTCAAAGAAAGTTTGTTCCTTTTTGAAACCATATCAGCTTGTTTCTTGGAAGTTTATATGCACTTATAAAAGTGATCCATACTTTTTACCTTGAAAGAAAAAAGTTGGGGCGCCTGGGTGGCTCAGTTGGTTGGACGACTGCCTTCGGCTCAGGTCATGATCCCGGAGACCCGGGATCGAGCCCCACATCAGGCTCCCCGCTCAGCAGGAAGCCTGCTTCTCCCTCTCTCACTCCCCTTGCTTGTGTTCCCTCTCTGGCTGTGATTCTCTCTGTCAAATAAATAAATAAAAAATCTTTAAAAAAAAAAAAAAAAAAAGAAAGAAAAAAGTTAAGCATCCTTCCATGTATATATGGAATAGTAGCCATGTCTTCAATTAAGGTGACTTTAGAAGATAACTTCAAAAAATTAAATATTGTTTTTTAAGATGCCTTCTAAAATCTACTCGATCCATTCAACTAACTAAATTATGTGGGAATATTTTGTAGCCGTTTTGTCCTGGTGGTATCATATTGGTTTTGCTGGCCAGCAGATACAAACTGGAATAGATTTTTCCTTGCTTTTCTTTTGAGAACTACTTCTTCCCATTTTCTGGTCTATGTAAGGTGTCAGCAAACTTTTTCTTAAAGGGTCCCATAGTAAATGGGTTTTGCAGACTATATGGTCTCTGTTGTAATTACTCAACTCTGCCATTGTAGCATGAAAGCAGATATGGACAACATATGAACAAGTAGACATGACTATATTCCAATAAAACTTTATTCTCAAAACCAAGGAGCTGACTTGTGGGCCATGGCTTGCTGACTCTTGGTTGTGACATTCAGATGAAACTACCTTTTCCCTCTCTTTCTATTTCAAGTCCAGGCGCATGAGCTGGAACTGGCTAATAAGTATATTTTATTCGACTATTGTGATAGGCTCATGATGGGCACTGGATTTAAGCTAGACCAATAAGATTTAAGCCCAGGACTTTTGCTATTACTGTTAACGGATATGTATAGTCTTTTAATCAGGAGAATATATTCCTGGGGCTACTGGTGGGCATCTTGTCACTAGAATGAGGAAGTTCACCTGAGGGAAAAGCCAACACAGAACAAAGAGCAGAGACACAGATCACGAGAACTGAGACCTTCTGTGTCAGCAAGAGCTAGTTTGTTTCAGGAGAACTTTTCCAGAAAATATAAGACTGTAAAACCAATAAATTACTGCTTGTGTCAAGTGATGGTTTCTTTAAAATCTTTTCAGGATAAAATGATTTCCATGTTTATCTTTTGCTGTAGAAAGTCAGGGTTTTGATTACAAATGTGTGTGTGTATCTGGACTCTCTCTCTCTCTCACTCACTCTCTCTTGGTACATATATATGTGGATTAGACACAGAATTTTAACTATTTTAGAAAAGTTTTTTTCCTGTAAGGAGCTGTTTCCTTGCCTCATGGCTCCCAAGAAATTCAGTAGCTTTCCATTTAGGCACCTGTCCTGTTAGTCGTCACATTTCCTAAAATGATGTCAAACTTTATTACTTGAGTATGGATAGTTATCAAGGCATATGGGTCTATATGTATTTGGCCAAGAAAAGGAGCTATAGTCCAGATACTTTCCAGGCAGTATAAATTAAAACTCACTGACACTTTTATTTTGGGGTTAATACAAACAGTAGACTGTGTGTTTTTGTTGAACTCTATCTCAAAGCTTTGCTATTAGTTTACTGAAGGTCATTATTAGAAGTAGCCCCATGGAACTTGCACAGTTACTGGATGGATATCATTAAGGATTTGCTCATATCAGACAGTGTCCTTTTAACAAGAGTCCATGAGAAAAAAATTATTTCAAATCTCAGTGCCAAGAATGTCTGATATTTTCAAATCAGTTGAGTAGGGTTTTTTTTTTTTAAATCTTATGAATAACATCAATCAACTTTTTCTTTCTGAGCAAGCTACTAAGGTACTCAGTGTTCAGTTTGTGACTCACCTCTAGTAAAAGTACAGGCTTTTATAACGTATATATTTGAGTGATACCTTTCAGTCATCTTTTTTCCCCAGCCATTATTTTTCTTTTTACTATCTAAGTTAAATTTATCGCATAGCACTGTGAAACAGTATGTCAACATCTACATTGCATTACATTAGAGCATAGTGAAATGTTAACCATGAAAGAAACAAGGAACAAGGAAAGGAGAAGTGGGAGGTCAACAAGGCTGACTTCATACAATCAGTTTAATTCAGTGTTTTGCCTGAACTACTAGTTATCTTTTCTGATATTGGAGAAGCAATGAATGTGTTCAGATTGTATTGCTTCTAAACATTTGGCACTTCTCAGAGACCCCATCTCTTTGGGGACATAAGCCTTAGAGTTGAGAGCACCCATAGGATTCACGCTTCTCTGACTCTGGGGTTCTCTTTAGGGCTTCACCAGATGGAAAACTAGCACCTTAGAACCAGTGAGGTGGTGAACTAACAGGCTTCATCGACAGATGGAGGACCCCAAGTGTGAATGAAAACAGCTTCAGCTTGAAAAAAAAAAAAATTCTGATTCCAGTCTATGTAAGCAAATACTCATATCAAACCAATTATCTAAAGGTCCAGTGGATACCTCCATGACTCTACAAAGGAGATATTTACCTGTCCACTATTTCATTAGTGCTTTTGAACAGATTATACTAGGTTGACAAAGAATGGTGTTTTCCTCTTTTAAATGTGAACTTAATAAAGGGTGAAGAGTTCCCGTTTGCTGTTGGTGGTGAGAGGATGGTTTTGATTACTTGGGGCAAACAATTCTTGGCTAACAATTAGGTATATCCTTATATTCATGATTTTTTTTTTAAGATTTTATTTATTTGACAGAGAGAAACACAGCCAGAGAGGGAACACAAGCAGGGGGAGTGAGAGAGGGAGAAGCAGGCTTCCTGCAGAGCAGGCAGCTGGAAGTGGGACTTGATCCCGGGTCTCCGGGATCATGACCCGAGCCGAAGGCAGTTGCCTAACCAATTGAGCCACCCAGGTGTCCCTTTATATTCATGATTTATCTGAATGTAAAGAAATAAATATATAACTGGATCAGATAAATATATCAGAGTCCCATCATTCAGGAATAGGAGTGAAGTTATAAAGTGCTTGTCTCAAGTAAGAAGTTCCCAGGTTGATCCCTAATTCAATACTTTAGCCATTTAAAGTTCTCCTGCTTCCAGAAATACTGACACTTAATGCAAAGAGGATACTTCTAGTATCATTAGTTTTATTCTCATTGTTAAATAGCTTTTATAGATTAATTTAACAACATATTTTCTTAAGGTTTACTTATTTATTTGTCAGAGTCAGAGAGAGAACAAGCAGAGGAGTGGCAGACAGAGGAAGAAGCAGGTTTCCTGCTGAGCAGAGAGCCCTATGCAGGATTCAATCCCAGGTCCCTGGGATCATGACCTGAGCCAAAGGCAGATGCTCACCCAACTGAGCCATCCAGATGTCCCAAATTTCACAACATATTTGTTATAACTATACAAATCTTATAAAAATGGATATTTCCTTGGTTAACATTTTGTATTCTATTCAGTGCAAAGGGAAAATATTAACAAAATTCTTATAAGTATTTTAACATTTTCTTACTAAGTTTCTATTTGTTTCTCAGCTTAAAAAGAAGTCCGGATATAAATATTGCATTCTATTGATCACCATTTCACATGTTCTTGGGTTTTTAAGTGTCATAAAAATTGAGAAGTATATATTTTGGGGACTGTAGTCTGTGAATGTAAATATACTTAAGGTAAAAATCAGGGGCACCTGGGTGGTGTAGTTGGTTGAGCACGCAATTCTTGGTTTTGGCTCAGATCGTGATCTCACGGTTCTGAGATCAAGTGGGTCATCAGGCTCTGCACTCAGTGCACAGTCTTCTTAAGACTCTCCCTCTCACTTTGCCCTTCTCCACCTCTCTAAAGTAAATACATAAATCATTTTTAAAAGATAATCATAAATCTCTACCTAACTTTAAAAGGCTCTCAAAAAAAAAAAAAAAAAAAGAACACGGGTGCACCTTGCTGGCTCAGTTGGTAGAGCATGTGACTCTTGATCTTGGGGTTGTAAATTTGAGCTCTGCATTAGGTATAAATTACTGAAAAATTTTGAAATCTTAAAAAAATAATAAATAAGTAAGTAAATGAGAGAATGTCTACTAATTTTAATCATTGGCAAAATGCCTTTTTCTTCCCTCAGGGTCAATCTAAATTTCATTTTAAAACTGATTTTTTAAATTCCAAAGAAATTATGCATCAATCTGAAGGGTAATACATATTTTAAATATTTAAATTTGAAGAACATTTTATGATCCAGTGGAAATTTTAATTTTATCATTGCTGCCAATAACCCTAGCAAGTAAGTCAGAATTCTTTTGTTAAAGCTGAATGAAAGTACTCCCTGTTGATGTTCCCTTCCTGCCATTGGGAACATGGAATCTATGAAACAGAGTTGTAAAGGGCCACACAAACAGAGCCATGTATGGTGGAGGAGAGGAGCTTAACAGTCATGGGACCCTTCTGCCTGAGTGGCAACACTGTATGGGTCATAATGGTTGATGGTCTGCCATCTGTCTGATAAAACAGCTCAGCGTGCTAAGTGTTATTGACAGGAAGATGGGCAAACTGCCTCCACTGGGGGGCTCTGGATGACCCTTCCTCAAAGCCCGGAAAGCATTCAAAGATCTGTTTCTTCAGTCTAAAATACCATCAATCTCTCTGCCTCAGTATTTCCATTTTCTTAGGGTACATGCAACACTCTTTATGAAAGGAATGGCTCTTAGTATGTTCCATCTAAAATGATGAGACTTAGGTGCCTAAATCGTGTAATGTAAATGTGCCTTTTACTTACAGATAAACTTTACCAGATACCAGAGGGACATCTGATCAGGTTATAAGGATGGTAAGGTAAGCAGTAAGTAGACTGAACACAGTCACATCCAGCTGCTCATCCAGCTATACAAATATAGTTAGATTTCTAGTGACAGCCAGTTTTAAGTGGTTAAGGAACAGATGTAGAGTTTCAGGGCTGTAGACAATTACCTGTAATGTTTTTCTTTCCTGAAAAACAGCTATATTGTGGTATACCTTTATACTATATACCATATGTTATATACATACACATATATATACTATATACCACATACTATATACATGCATATATATTATATAACATATACTATATAAGTTATATATATATATATATATATATATATATATATATATATATATATATATATATAACCATTCTGAGTTTAGGATTCAATGATTAAAACACTATCACCGATCACTTAAACAGACAATCCTCTTCATTTTGACAGTGTTTGGTATTATATTTTAGCTAGGATTCTGATACTTTGATTGCTATTTCCTTAACTAATTTGTTAAACTACTAGCAATTACTGAAGGAAGATTTATAATCATTGAAGATTAGTGAAAACAGAAACTTGGGTCTAAGAATTGCATAAAAGCTGGTTCAATGGTGATCCTCAAATCTTTACTTCTAAGCTTCATTTATAGGTCTCATTTTCCTCATCATAACAAAATATGCACAGATCATTTAGTGCTATAATTTGGATTATTTATTATATGCCATGTTTCCACAGATAAACAAATCAGTTTATCATATATGTTGGATAGAAGCTCTATTATCAATTTAATGTCTATATGGGCTTTATACTTAAAAATAAATACATTTCTAAAGACTCTACAGAATTCCACTTTATGAAGTCTGTATCCCAGGCAACTTCAAAGCTTTCTAAGGAATATGCCAAATAGACAGCTGCTATAGCTACTACCAAAGAACAAATCTTTGTTCACCTTGGCATCTTGATTTCTCATTTGTTGGCCAAAAGAAGCACAATTTCAGCATTGTCTTTAGCCATCCAATAAATACCAGTGGGTAAAGCCACCGGGAATACTGATGAAGAGCAGTTGTTTTGTTAAATGCCATAAATGCCACTATTTTGGCTGTTAAACTCTGTTTTCTGAGTAAAAAAAATATGATAAATCATGTTATTTAACTCAGATTTCCCAAGTTCCTTCTTCTTCTTTAGCCTAGTAAACCTCTGATAGAAAGGTATGCTATAATTCAAAAATTATTATAACTTAAAAACTTAAAATAAGTTATGAAATGAAATTCCAAAGTAACTTGGATGACCATACATCAACAAATGGAGAAAAGGAGAAATATGCATTAAGAACATTACAAAAGACTGATCATGATTTCCCTTTCAAAAAAATCCCTTACAGTATTATGATGCATATTAGCCCACTTTACCTAGAAAACAGAGCTTGAGACAAAGCTGATGTGCTAATGCTTTGGTGAGGGTACAGCCCCAGGTAATAAGAATGAAGGAAAATGGGGAATGTGCTCAGGAAAAAGGAAAGCAAATAAAAATAATTTGTTAACTACTCAATTACAGATTCACGAGAAACATGGTCAACAGCTCAGTCATAAGAAATGTCTCCTGAGATGAATCTGGAATTCCTGTCCTTCAGAATATTCATCAGGAGAAGGAAAGGAATAGGTTTATTTGTCATTCCTACTCGTCCCTGTATCCCTCTTGGTCAAAATTCTTGCCATGGACACAAATGTCATTGTACTTTTGGGTTGTGTTACCTGGCCATTTGGGCATCTGCTGGGGAAATCCAGTCATATGTCTCATAGTGTGATCTGGTTGAGTTGGAGGAAGTAAATTTGCTGTGTTTGTTCCCCTGACAGGAGCTTACAGGTGTGCCTAAGTCCAGACCTCACTGTAGAAAAAAATTAAGAGAATGGCATTAAGTGAAAAGTGACAATGGTAGCTACCAGGATTCTGTTGATTAAGCATACAAAACAGATGAGCATAAAGGAAGGGGAAAAAAAAAGAGGGGGAAGCAAACTATAAGCAATTCTTGGCTATAGAAAACAAACTGTTGTTGGAGGGAAGGGAGCAGGGGATGGGCTAAATGGATGATGGGTATTAAGGAGGGTACTGGATATAATGAGCACTGGGGGTTATGTACAACTGATGAATCACTAAATTCTACACCAATATTGTCCTAATTAGAATTTAAACAAAAATTTGAAAGAACAACAGATGATAAAATATTTGATAAATAGTAAATAATAAGCAAATAAAAAAAATCCTTGCATTTTGTACAACTTCTTGGATCTTCCCTCTGCTAGCTCAACTGGATATTGCTCAGTTCATAAATCATTTACTAAAATCAACTATATCTCCCAAAAAAATACAATTAAGTATTTAAGTTAAAAAAATTTGAAAAGAAAAATTTAATGATACCTTCAGAAAAAAAAGAATAATTCATTTATGAAAAGTATCAATTAGATCTTTAAAACAGACTTATTTAACACACTTCAAAAAATGTGATTAAATTCATCAGTTGAACCTGTTTACTTCTGTTCCCAAACCAGATTACTGAAGTGTACTAATCATCACAGCATGGTGCTAAATAGTGCACTAAACCCTTAACATGCATTATTTCATTTAATTAATTAGTATACTGTGTAAAGAATAGAAAAAGACCTCGAATGTGACTAAATCTACTGATCATTAGTTTATAGACTCATTATAGAGTTTCACTTATAATTCAAATTTCCTTGATCTAGAAATTTGTTTCTCACCCTCCCAAATTTGTCAGATTTTCTCTCTCAAAACAATCATGGGTGGCCCAGTGAGTGCCACCTTAGTGACTAGGGCCTAGTTTTGGTTTCTTAAAGCAGAGAATATTCCCACAAAGTCAAATTCTCCCAAAGATCCACTTTATAAGAAATTAAAGCTCAATAGTAGTTCTGATAAGAGACAATGTTTAATGACTTGGAACCAAAGGATCTGAAAGAAGACAATTTATTACTAGATTATTTATCCCAATGCTGTAATTTCAAAAGCTACTCATTTGGTATTTTTTATTGAGCACCTAAATTGCAGTGGGCACTGTTTTAGAACAGAGAAATGAAGGTGAATAAAAGAGATTAAATACTTGTTTTCATGGAAAGTGCATTATATTAGGGAGATAGATAATAAATATTTAAATACATATAGAAATGTAATATAAATTGTAGGTAAAAGCTGTAAAGAAAAATAGAGCATGATAATGGCATAGAGAATGACAGAAGAAAGGAAAATGATTGAGATCTGCTAAAAAGGGAAATTTGGTTAGATTATTAAATAAAATGAGGTGAAAAGATACATATTGCTGCATGAGAAAAGTGTGTCTAAGGAAAAGGCAAAAATCCCCACCATGTTCTAGGGAGAAAAACACTTGAGAATCAGGAAGGAGGCCAATGAGGCTGAAAAGATACATATTGCTGCATGAGAAAAGTGTGTCTAAGGAAAAGGCAAAAATCCCCACCATGTTCTAGGGTAGAAAAACACTTGAGAATCAGGAAGGAGGCCAATGAGGCTGAAAAGGAGTGAGAACAATGGAAATAAATTATGTTAAAGAGACAGGTGAGCCAGGTCACACAAGACCTGAAAGCAGTGGTGAAGGATTTGGAATTGACTCTAGTGCAGTAGGGAACCATTAAAGTATGTTAAGCAAGGAAAGACATGACATATACTTTTAATTTTTTTAATTTTTTTATTTTTTAAAATATTTTATTTATTTATTTGACAGAGAGAAATACAGTGAGAGAGGGAACACAAGCAGGGGGAGTGAGAAGGGGAGAAGCAGGCTTCCGGCTGAGCAGAGAGCCTGATGCGGGGCTTGATCCCCGGTCTCCAGGATCATGACCTGAGCCGAAGGCAGTTGCCCAACCAACTGAGCCACTCAGGCACCCCAAAGTAGATATGAATGAAGAATAAATTGAAGAAGAGCAGAAGAGAATGCAAGGAAACTAGTCACGGGGCTCTTGAAATTGTCAGAGTGAAACATGATTGATAACTGAGATGAAGGCAGTCACAATGGATGCAACAAAAAGTAGTCAGGCCTGGGATATATTTTTTGAAGTTAAAGTTGACAACACTTTTAGTTTTTTGTATAGGGACTGTATTGAGGATAAGAGAGGGGTCAAAAGTGACTGCAAGGTTTTGGATGTAAGTTGCAGCGTACATCATGTTTACTGAAATGGGAAAGGCTAGGAGATAATCATGTTTTGGGGGCAACCAATAGTTTAGATGTTTTAAGCTTGGATATTTCTTAGGCATTCAACTGGAATCATCAAACAGGCAGTGAATATAAAAATACAGAATTTGGGAGAGGACAGGATGGAGTTATCAAATTGTGGAATCTGTTGCTTGTTAATGGTGTTTAAAGCCATTGGATAGGATAAGATCACCTAGGGAGGAGGTATAGAGAAAAAAAAATACTAAGGACAAAGTTCTAGAGCAAATCAACGTCCAACAGTTAAAAAGATGACAAAAAACCAGCAAAGGAGATTTGAAAAGAGTAGGAGGAAAACCAGTGGTTTTCTAGAAGTGAAGTGAAGAAAACATTTGAGAAAGGAAGGAGAACTAAAGTTTAATTATTGAGTATGGAAAGATGTATGTTGTTGGTGACATTGACAGAAGTAATTTCAATGGAGTAATGAAAGTCTGATGGAGAATATTCAAGAAGAAATGGGAAATGAAGAGACATTTAAAAAAATAGGGGTCAGAGAAATGGGTCAGTAGCTATAGGGAACGTCAGCTCTACTAAGGATTTTATTTCTTTTAAAAAGAGATATTAAGAAAATATGCATATGCTGACAAGAATGATCTGTCATGCCTAGACTTTTGAGTTTGAGAGGAGGATACACTATCAGACTTTTGTTTGTCAAAACAGATGAGCTTTATGTTGGGAGAGGAGGTAGTTTTTGTTGACATCTTCATTAGAATCAATAGCATTGTATATGAATAGCTTCAGATTTGGTCTTTTAAGACAAACATAAATAACTTCTCAGGGTTTGCTCTGCCCTACACTGAGTCCCAGGTATCTAGGCATGTGGCAGGAGTGGCAGACCTGCCAAACACTGTGTCTGGTCCTGTGTGATGGATTGGTGGGTTTTGATGAATGGCCCATGCCAGGCAGCACCATTAGAGCTGACTGACTCTGGCAAGATTAATTGTTTCAGATTGTACAGACATCTTTCATGAAGAAAGTATTTCTGTATATCTATCTTCTGTACATCACAAAGGGGTCCCTTGCAGCTTGTCATAATCTATAAAGAAGAACAAAACATTTTCATGCCTATGAAGGATGCTTTCAACTATTTCTTCAGTTACTTTTATATTCTCAGGGCCAATACAGATATATTGGTTTTCTTTTGTAGTTATTAAACTCTTCTTGTAAGTTAAATTATCCTTAGCACCATTTGGGAATGAAAATTAAAATTGAAAGGTCTAAAGAGCTTAATATCATGGCTTAATCTAGTTTGTGGCACATAGCAATTATCATATTATAAATATTTGTCCACATGTCATAGTTCTCTTGAGAGATACCAAAGAGCTTGGAATATATCAAGTATTCAATAAATGTTTGTTAAGTGAATTAATTCATGAGTGAGATACATAACATTATTTTAGAGTTAATGGTACTTTAAAGAAATATTTAAAAGGCTTTGACCTCTTCCTTAGAAGAAACAAATTGATAAAGAAAAGGTATTTTCAAGTGACATATATACTATTTATTTTTAGTTAGACATTTCTATGAGCTTATTATATAGCAGA
>PITA01031841.1:0-14667 GCA_004023965.1 Spilogale gracilis
CCCCCCCCGCTTTAAGTTTGGTGTGTTTAGCTTAGTTTAGAGGAAAGTGAGCAGCTCCGGTCCTGGTGGCCAGCTGCCACATGGCAGCCGGGGCAGGTGCTGTGATGCCAGGAGGAGTTCAGGGCTCCCAGGGCTCCCAGGGTGGCGACTGTAGCTCTCTTTCTGGCAGGGCCCAGAGGGGTTCCCTGGGTTGGAGCTGTCCGAACTTCGGCCGAGAGGAAATCAATGTAACTATGTGTACCGAAGCCAAGGGAGAACTTTTGGAAGTGTGTGGGCCCTGCCTATCTCTCCTTCCTGCTGGGGCCATTCTGGGCTAGCTCCCCCCCGGAATTCAGTGCATCCCAAGTGTTCGTGAACCCATAAATCCTATCCTCATCACTTGTGAGGTCTCAGCTAGGTATTTTCCAGAGCTCTAGCAGTAATTAGACAAGCTACTATGAAAGAAAAAGCATTATACATCAGTCACAAACAATGCAAAACCAAAGCTCATTAGAGAAAGATAATATTCATGCAGATTTTACAAACCGTGTCTTTAGGGTGGCCCAATAAGTAGAAATATGGGGACCCATGCTTGTCACTTTTCATGCACATGGAGAGACTGGAAGGTATCATTCCTAAAGGAAGGGGAGGAACAGCCTAGGACCAATCATTAGAATTAACAGAACCAGTGACAAAGATATATTATTACTGTTAGAATCAAGATTTCTTAGTATGTTTAGAGCAGCTGAGTACAAATTATCTAGGCAGTAAGAATAAAGACTTTAAGTAGAGCTAGCCCTGTCAAGCATGCAGCAAGTGAAATTAGTGAAAGACTGAGCTACATGTGTAATCTAAAAGTAGATTTTGCTCAAAATATCGAGGGCATCCTGAGGCGCTTTTAGGGAGACACAGAGGTTAAAAAAAATTATAGAATTTTCCCATAACGATGGGATGTTTTCATGATATTGGTTGTCATTTGAGAATCAGTCACAGTAATCATTTCCACATTTTGAAACATTAAAAAAAGACATGGCATGCCCGTGCTTATGTCTCTGTTTTCGCTAATAATCTCCTATGCTTTTCTAGTTCCTCTCACCTCTGACAATTTGCTTATTTAGAGTCAAAGTGCAGTTGACTTGCTGAGTGTAATTGTTTTCTGGGAAAGAATATAAAGCAGGAGGAAGAAGTGTGGCGATGCCTTGCGTGTTCGACTCTGGGCTATACTCCCCTGTCCGAGGGCCGAGCTCTCAGACTAGCCTCTCAGCAGCTGCCTTGCTCTGCGCCTCTCTCAGCTCTCGGGCTACAGTTCTTTATCTATACACAGGTGGTACTAGAAAGTCTGGAGTGCCCAAATCAATAATCTCCAAGAGACAGACCCCAGGAGATGCATCAAGGACCGCCGCCCCCCCCCCCCCGCCACCTCCCATCTCTCTCGCTGCTGTGTTTCTCTCAGCTCCGCACGGCAGGAGGGATGGGCAGACCAACTGAGGTTAATGGGATCAGAACAACTTAATCCACGCAGCTCACACATTCTGGAGCCTGATGTCTGACTTGCTCCCCAGGGGGAGGCTGGCATCTGGATGCAGAACGGGACAGCACTCCACAGAGGTTTCCGACTGCGTCCCCGGGACTGTGTTTCGTGGCATGGTGTGTGTCTCAGGGAAAGGAGGTGCAGGGTGAGCACGAGCACCTCGAGGTTAAATGGAAAGCAGAACCTCTCTGTGGTAAGAAAGCTGAAGCTTAACTATGAGCGTTGAGCAATGGAAATTACATTTCAGGACTTATTAATTGAGTTTACCATTTAGCCCTGCCAAGATGCCGGTAATTGTGTGCGAAAAGAATCAAGCTGGTTTTGTGTCACACTGAGAAGGCTCTCATCGGGTTTTAAATGTGACCTTTACCGGGCTTGAAAGATACATGAGCTAGGAAACCTCGTGGATGACGTTCAAAGAAAAGAACCCGGAACGTGGTGGGAATAGATTGCCTTGGAGACTGGGGTAGAAACTTCAGTGAAATAGGAAAAATGGAGAGTTGCACGCTGGCCTACTCAGCGCACTGACGTGGTGTGGTCGTGTGTGTGTGTGTGTGTGTGTGTGTGTGTGTTCAGCCCTAACACCTGGGGGCCTGCTGAGTCACTACTATGTGCGAGACAGCACACACCTCTGCACACAAGTCTAAAAGCAAAGTCATTCCGTGAGCGAAAGTCTGAGCCACAAGACATTTAACACCTCTTTGGTCAGGACTAAGTGTGTATTTTTAATTCTGTTAAAAAACAAAAACAAAAACAAAACCAACCAAACAAAACTGAACCCAAGGAGGACGTGGAAAAATGTGCATGATTCTCAAAGTTTAGAGATTTTGCTATAGTTAGGGCACTAATTCAAGTGTGGAGCAAGGCATCATATGTTTCATCTTTGGTCCTGATTGAGGGAATTGGGTTAAAAGGAAATATTGGGGGGCCTTCATCAGAACAGGACATGGCCACAGTCCTGTAAGCAAGGCTGTAGGCAGATTTCTCTAATAACAAAAATTGGGCTTTGTGGACTCGCTCTTTCTTCCACTAGGCTCTCCCATAAAAGGATCTTTTAAAGTTTGACGTTTACTTGGCGGCTCTAGGGGCTGGTTATAGCGGTTGGGGGTAGCTACCCAGGGATTTGCCCTAACGGACTGGACACCAGTTTGAGCACCGGGAGAGCAGGGTTTTGTTGGCAAACTCCTCTATAGGAATGAAAAACTTTTACTGTATCAACTCTACTTTGAGACAAGAGAAAATCAGACAGCGAGCAGAAAATAATTTTGGCATTTAGCACCCACTTCACAATGGGTACAAGTGACGGGTGTGAAACCTGAGCCTGACTGTGCCCCTCCAGGATGGGCTCCTGGGCGCTGGAATATTGAGCGTTTTCTGAGATGCACGTGGCCAACAACTTCAGTATTTGGAAATTGAGGGAGGTTGGACCTCAAAGGCTAAATCTGTTCTTCTTGGTAGATTTCTTGGTTACTGTGTGTTCTAATATATTTTCTCGAAGCTTAAATGACTAACAAGTGAGGCCTTGGGGAAGGATATAAATATATCCTTAAAGAGAGAACTGCATGTTGGAAATCATGTGACGGTATCCAAAAAAAAAAAATCGTTATATTCCACATTTCTTCACAATGCGAAGAAAGGAGATTTCACCTTTGTGCTAAAAACATTCAAAATAATACATGAGGTTCCGGCTGAACAGTGGAGAACGGGATGTCAGAGTGCCTTGTTCTTTAAGGGAGCTTCTGCCTCTGACTCTGTGAAATGGAAACTTATTGGGAGCTTCACAGAGCAACTCATGGGCTCACCTACATACTGCAGAGAGAAGTCATGAGCCTTTCTAGGCAGGAAGAACCTGCCCCCTGTATGATGATGCCACCCAGGGTTCTGCCCGACAGCCTGTCCTCTTCGTTGGGCCTGACTCGATAGGTGTACAGGAGTGATTTGTGGAACTTCTCATGGACCAAGAAGATATACTCAACCACGAATGTCAGAAGCTAAAATTAAATTTCAGAATTTATTGCAGCAAGCTGCATTTTGCCCTATTAAGAATGCAGGTGAATTAGTGCAATGGCCGTGGAATCCCTTAACGCTGCCACAAACATGGTCTCTGAGGAAGAAACGAAGGCAATGACGACTCACCCCCATGAAAGCATCAGGATGTGAGGTGACAGTGCTCTGGGCTCTCTGGGGCTCACAGCCACAGGAGGGGGGCAGAGATGGTTAGCAAATTTACCAGATGAAGTTTGAAATTTGGGCTTACTAAGTTAGAATTTAGAATAATTCAGACAAGTTCTAAGCAGAAAGTTACCTATATTCAGAGACTCCTTTCTTCAGAAAATGTCCAAAGCGTGGGTATACACATTACAAAGGAAATGCTTAACAAACTGAAGAAGACAAGGGCCTGTTGAGGATCCGTAATATGCTGGAAGCACTTATTAAATTCCACAAATAATTAATCAAACCCACTTAAAGTTTTTCACTAGGGCTGATCCTTGAAGACCTTTTCATCAGTCTGCTGGAATCCGTGGTTGCACCTGTCTCCTTAGACTTCAGCTCCCTCAAAGACAGGACTACAGCATGCATTCAGTGCCTGCAGGGAGCCTCGCACATTGGAGGCACCCAGAAAAATCCTCACTGAGTTAAGGGAATAGTAACGACATGAATTAATGATAGTAGCTACAAGATCTGTCTCATGTGGAATAGTCAGTAGGGGTATACTGCCTGCAGTTTATCCTTGTGGGATCCAAGGGAAGAAAGCCCTGCATGAACTACTAACTACAAGCAAGATTACAAGAGTATGCTTGGAATGCTTACTGTCATTGTATATTCGTTTTATTTTAATCCCCTTGGGATCATCACCTGTTTCCCCCACCCCCTGCCCCACCTCCCTTCTGGCAACCATCATTTTATTCTCTAGAGCTAAGAGTCTGTTTCATGGTTTCTCTCTTTTTCCTTTGCTTGTGTCTTAAATTCCGCTTATAAGTGAAGTCATAGGTACGTGCCTTTCTCTGACTTACTTCACTTAAGATAATATACTCTAGCTCCATCCATGTCATTGCAAATGGTCAAGGTAGATTCCTGTAAGTCATGTGTATTCCTGATTAAAGGCAGTCTTTAAATAATCAACTATTTGGCCCATTCATTTCTTTAGCTCTAGTTCCTGACTCATCTTTCCTCTAAGTACTCAATACAGTTTTATTATACTTGTAAAATGAAAACATTTCCATTTAACCAAAGACCTGTGATCAAATCAAAACCCATTCAAGACACAATTAATTTTGAAAACGGAAGGGTGGGCAGAAGTCAAATTCGCAGATCAGCCCTTGCTTAGGTGTTTGTTATCGCCGGGCCGCCTATACTAAGAAAATTCTCGTAACCCCGCCGTGGCCTCCTAAGACCCTTGAGTCTCCATTTGCTAGTGGTCTCCCTTCACCCCTACAGTCATAAAGACTGGTTCTGTTGCCTTTTAGGGGAATGAAACAGGATAGACCACCAAGACTAGAAAGCATATTTTTGTTTTGCTTTATTTTGATCGGATCTGAACAGCCAGTATTACCAGGGGAAAGGCTTGAGTTGGTCTGAGCTGCTTGATCTTGATTTCATCTCCGGGCACCTCTGTTTACCCTGGCCCTGGCTCTGCGGGCTCGCTGTCTAAATCAAGTGAGGGCTCACCTCCATTCCTTGAATGCTAATGAAGGACACCTGGGTTTCAAGGCAGGGCACTAATTTGTATAATTTATTCCAGTGCCTCGCTGGAACCGTGATGCATGCTTTCTTCTTTCTTAACCTTTTTAGATTTAATTCAAACAGCAACAACCAGGGTTAAGGAGGGCGCTACTTTTGAGGCATCATCTTCGGATTCGTTTCTCAGTATGGTGGAGTGAAATTTCCTTATTCCTGCCAGTTGTTGAGATGCGTGTCGGGGAGGGGGAGCTCACGCTTCCCGGGGAGTTTATAATCAACAATTTCTTATCCTGAGGACTACAGCAGAGCTGAAGTATCCGTCTCCTTCAAGGACTCAGCTATAAAAGCAACTTCTTCAAAGCCCTTATCACTTGCCGACTTCCCCTGCAGCTGCTCAGCAGCCTGTGTGCAGCCCCGACGGCCGTGGCCACGTTTGCTGATTTATGCCTCTGCCTTGGCCGGGCTGTCGTGTGACGATTAGTGTGGCGGTAATTATGGATGGCATATTTGCGGCATATTTATTCCTTTCCTCAGCTCACTTGGATTCACACTGATTTTGTTTAGTCAACAATCTGACGGATTACCCCTGGTATTTTTTTTCTTTCAATTGCACCTGGGCTTATCTCTCTGTCACAGATCACCTGAGGAACTCAGAGCAAGAGTTTCTTATTTCTCCTGACTGACATTCGCTTTTCCTCCACGTCCACATGGCCAAGTGTCCAGATAAGGGTCTTGTTTCAGAGCCGCTGCGAATTCTGAATTCCACAGGTAGCAGAGGGAAGGCTGGTGGCTATTGCTTAAAACCCTACCACAGGCTGTTTGTTGTCAATCTCCTACTCGTCAAAGTTCCCTCTCCCAGGCTGGATTAAGTCTGCATGGCTCCCTAGGTTATGTCTCCTATAGATCCTGATAACCGCCTTTAACCATCTTTTAAGGATGGATTTTTGCTACATGTCGGATATTAAAAGGCAAACAAAGGAAACAAACAGAATTAAACTCACAGTCGATGGAAAATCCGGTGTTCCTGTGATGAGGGTACATTTGGACAAAGTGGATTATATTCTTGGTTACGTCTACTGGTTACCTCAGGTGTTTTCTTTTGCTGTTCTTGCTTCTGCTACTTGGTTTTGTTACAGAGCCCCCTTGCCGGCATCATTAAAGTACACTCTTTTATCGTGGAAAAAAGATTCGGCTTCATGATACAGTCTGTTTTACTGGTGCTAGAGGAGTCAGGATGTTCCATAGCTGTGGGCACTCCTTTTAAGCTGGGGTCATTTGTAAACTCCATGATGGTGGCTGTTTCTCTGGCTTGCTCCCCGGGATGGGAAAGAGTTGGCATGGCAGCCACGAGATGGCTATCCTTAGAAAGATCTGCTTGCAAGATTGGCCACTGGCTGGCCTCTGGGACTGTCAAAAGCAAATTGTCTCCTACAGTAATATAAACCCGTCCCTAAAGGATAAGGGCATCTCCTGTAAAACCATGCTGACCTCCTGCTTTTCTTGTAGGAGTCTAGAATTTGGGTATGTGCTAGATGAAGGGGGCCTGCACAAGCAGTATTGTATAAACCCTGGGTTCCAGGCTCTAATGAACTTCTTCAGGTTCTCATGAACTTCTCTGGGCAACAGTATCACACATCTATTGCTGCATCTTTATTACTAGGGCAAGAGTGCTCTCTGGATGACCCCTCATGAGAAAAAGAGGTGGGAGGGGGAGAGAAAGAATAAGGAATCTTGCACCCGGATTCCTCTAAATACGCCTCTTTCCCCCCCACCTTCTGATCGCACTGTGTATCCTTACAACATCCCTCTACTACATCTCAGCTGTGAATACAACTGATTCTATGCCCCGGGAGTCTTTCCAGTAGATCTCTGAATGTGGGGGTGGTCTTGGGGACCCCATTAGTTGCTCTGAGATTCCAGAAATATCACTTGATGGCATTATCCTCAAAGATGCTGGTTTGATCCCTAACCTTCTTGGTTGGTCATGCGAAACCAGGCATCTTTCAGTTGAGATGGTAATGTTTACTTAGTCTGTGATTATTCTTTTACTTCTGTAAGGAGATTGCGCCATTCTATTAAATTGGATATTTTGTGCCATAATCTCTAAAGTTAATTTACCGTCAAAATCTACGTCAATCTAATATCAATGGTAACTGACAAACTCTAACCATTGCAAGCATGATTTAATGTTACATTTTAGAAGAATGGATTTAGGGGCTTCTGGGTGGCTCAGTTGGTTGGGCGACTGCCTTCGGCTCGGAGACCCGGGATCAAGTCCCGCATCAGGCTCCCTGTTCAGTGGTAATCCTGCTTCCCCTCTCTCACTCCTCTTGCTGTGTTCCCTCTCTAGCTGGGTTTCTCTCTGTCAAATAAATAAATAGAATCTTTAAAAAAAAAAAAAAAAGAAGAGCAGATTTAGAGGAAACTCTTCAATACTGCTGGAGTTCACCGTCTTGATGACCGGGCCCTCAAAACTATGTTCAAATATTTAACAAACTCTGTTACTTTTAGAATCCAATCTTAACCAGGTATTTTCGGGTGATGTTAAGAATTAAAGGGATCATGCTGGCATGATCTTGAATTTTGGTCTTGTCCAAAAAGCATGTTTTCATTTTTTCTTAAAGATGCTTTAAGGCAGCCTCACATGTGGGCATCACAGTTTGAGTGATGCTGTTCTAACTGCTCAGTGTAGACAAGCTGCTGAAAATATGCACCAAACAGTGATTCTAGAACAGTATCGGCAGCTCCGGGTAGCTATGTGGTTCAGATTAACATTTTAAAGATTAAATTGTTAGGACCTGAGAATAATATTAACTGCATGAACACTCCTTGGCTCAGATAACAGGTCTTGCTGTGGAATGAAGCATACCTTTAAAATAAAGTGTTTTTTAGAAGTGACAAACTCTCACAGGTCAGTTTCATCTTGCTGGATCGCTTAGTTCCCTGGGCTGTAAAGACTCACTCTTTTCCAAGAGTAAGATTTTTTAAAAAGGGATCAGTAGTGGTGCTATTTCACAGGATCAGGCCTGTGCTTGTTGCTAATACTAATATTTAAAAATATTTTATTAGATCCAGGCATTAAGGGTGAGAACCTGGGATGAAATCTTTCCTGGGGCATACAGCCAAGCCTACAGAAACTTCTCAATGCTTTCCTTAGTTGAGTACCTGCCTGTGATTTGGGGATTTTTCAAGATCCTGAAAACAATGTTTTTGAGGGTACCTGATTTCATGTATTTCAGCTGAACTCAGGACTATCCTGCCATGCTAACCAAGGAAGTGTTCAGTCAATTATTAGGTAGTTTAGGCAAGTTGCCCATAATTAAGGTAAGCATAGTTAGAGAGGGAAAAATGTTATTTAGAATGTGTGTGTGTGCGCGTGTGTGTATGTGTCTGGTGTGGGGGTAGGCGATGGAGGGATGAAAGTGAGAGTCTAGATCAACAATTTGAGCTTATTATTCAGTGAGGTCTCATTGCCCTAATCTGGACAGGTATTATCGGTGCTGTTCTTCACTGATGTTTGTCTGTCTTTCTGACACTCCTTGAGATTAATTACAGCCCAGCTCAGGGGCTGATGCTTCCCATGTAATGACCACCCAGCAGTTTCTTAGTCAAGCTGTCAGTGGGGCCTTCAATGGGCTACTGAGAAATAATAAATACCATTAGAGACTTCTGAAGGCAGAGCTAATGCACTTCATGCCTTCAAGAAAAAACACAGAGATGCACAGCGTAAGAGCGTATTTTGGGACTATCCCCAAGTGCCAAGAAAATGCAACCACTGTGCAAACTGAAGTTTATACTCTAATCCTCCCACCTGAAGAGTTGCTCTTGCTTGTTCCCTGGCTCCAGGCACACACCCCTACAGGGCAGTGTGATACACGAGTGATTTTAGGAAATAATTGATAAATTACTGTGGACTCAAATGAACAGAGGACTCTTAGTCAAATTGCAAAAGTCCTAATGTATAAATGGTGGCTGGATCTCCCTGCACACTCAGAGATGCCCTGAAAGGTCCTCTATTTGCTATTTTAAACATCACTTAAGGGAGCAAAAGAAAGAGCTCACGCACATATCAATCTTGTGCTTCAAGGTACATATGCACATATATATCTATATATATCTATTGATAGATAAATACATTTAGGTAGAATTGGAGGACTGATATACTTGTACAAATAAGCAGAGGCATTTATAATACACGGAAGAAAAAGAAAAAGGATGAATCAAAACGTGAAACGTACCATACTCTGGGACCTGCCCCGTCCCACGTTTCAGCAGGAGACGGACCCTTCTTCCTCCCGATTTGATGAGTTCTATCGCTCTGGAGTGCGTCATGTCCCTTGTACTCTCCCCATTGATTTCGATGATCTGATCTCCTACCTGTTAATTAAGGAAATATTAACTCAGCCAAAGATGGTTCCACTCACACCACATTTCCAACAGATTAGAAAAGCATCCTTTAGAGGACCAGTGTCCAGAGAGCATTTGATCAATTTGGTTGCAGCCTGCTGTTTCTTCGAAGTGGCTAATTCCCGGCTGCATCCTGATTCTGACCACCAAACTTGATTTACCTTTACGGGAATTAAAACACTGGACTACAACACTGGGGTGATATGTTACTTATCTTTAGTTAGTGTGGCAGAGGCTTTAGTTGAACTTTTAGCATTTTTTTAAAAATTAGGAAATATGTTTGATAAAACAATTCCAAATAAACCTGGGACCTTTGCTCTGAAAGAAGAAGTAAATATTTTAAGGCCTTTTCATTGAACACAGTATCAGCGCTGGTCTCAATGCAGCATTTCATTCAGCATGCAGGATGGGATGATTGGTTTTTGGGCTTCTCTGAGAATTTTTATCATGCATGATTTAAATTTCCCTGGTGCTATTGTGATATTGCTTTCTTTGTAAATATGGCTGGTTGATATTCAAGTTTGATGATGAGTTTTCTATCACAGTCCTTTGAATTAAAAATGAGATCCTCCATTCTCCACACATGACTAACACCCTTGCTAAATCTTTGCCATGCTCACACCTGATTGCCACAACTGTTTGGTTAAATACCAATCCCTCTTGAATTGTTAAAAATGCCTGGGCTCCATAAGCAATTCCCATTTAGCCTTTGCAAATAGGTATCTGGAATAAAAGAGGTTCAACCATGAACACATCATGTAACTCCCACAGTACCATTACTGTCAGGAAACTTTGAATTAAAATATGTTTCATTTCAGTGCAAGTCACTTAAGATAAATTAGCCAGGAAAAGCACAATGAGTTGCTTTGCAAAAATGCTATTTTAGTTCGGTCCTTTAAAGCAGATCTCAGCCTAAACTCTATGACGCAGACAGAATTGCAAATAAACTCTCTAGTATAGCGCATTATCAAGATGGGGGCAGGGCAAGAACAGAAAAAAAAAAAGTGGCCATCACAGCGGTGAGATGGCATTAAAATAAGACCACTGCCCACCCCCCAAATGGGGGGAAAGAACAAATACATTTGTTATAGCAGGGGAGCAACATCTTCCTTCCTTCCTTTCTCCCTCCCTTCCTTCTTCCCTCTCTCCCTTGCTCTCTTCCTTCCTCTCTCCCTCCCTCCCTTTTTTAATGAGTTATTTATTTATTTAAGAGAAAGAGAGAATAAGCAAGGGAGGGGCAGAGGGAGAGGAGGGAGAGAATCGCAAGCAGACTCTGCACTGAGTGTGGAGCACCTGAGCTGAAACTCAGAGCTGGACCATCAACCAACTGAGTTACCCAGGTGTCCCTGTCTTTTTTTTTTTTTTTTTAAGCGGATTTGCTAGAGATAAGGACTTCAATGTAATGAAGGCAAAGACTTCCCCCTCCTCTTTGTACAGTGGTCTTTGAAAGAATGGCTTTTGGGCAATGGACAAAGTTTGCCTCACTGGTATGACTTCCACATTTCACAGAAGAATCATGATGACATGACTAAATTAATTTGTTTTAGAGGCAATGTTTGCAACATTTTTCTTCAGGTCTCCTTAATGGTCTCCTTTCCCATAAGGCAACGGGCACAGCCTGAAGTCGATCACCTCACTGGAGGCCACTGTACCCAAGCCAGTGGCAGAGATGGGACAAATTACTGCTTTCCTAGCAGTAGTTCCCACCCATAACTGAAACCTCACAGCACAGTATTAAGTCATAGAAGTAAAACAAAAGTTCCAATGGAGTTATAGTAGACTCTTCGTTTTTAGTTAGGCCTTCCTCTGAGCTTCATACTCACATAGCCACTTCATTACTAAACATCTTCACCTGGAGTTCACTGGGCAATTCCAACTCAACCCCAGCAGATTGGGATTACCATCTTTCCTCAGAGTTGTTTTTCCTCTTAATGCCTAATTCTGGTTTATGATACCACCATTCACTCAAGCCAGAAACCTGAGGGTCATTTCCTGAATGTCTCTACATCTGTCTCTGCTCTTATTTGTATCCCATTGCTAACTAGTGCAATTCAGGTCTTTACCTGGTTTCCCAATATTCTCCTGTCACCCTCCCATCAATATCGTCTTCTCTTTCTCACTAGAGTCATTCTTCTAAGAGACATCTCCCCAGATGCTTCAAGCCCTTTGAAGCATCCAGGGTTTTCCATATGCTACGGTTCTCTTTGCCTTCTCTTCCCTATATGCCTGGGGACCTCCTGATCTTCCTCAAGACCATCCCAAGAATCTTCTGCCCAAGAATTCCTTCCTAGACCCTGTTTTCTTCTCAAGCAGATGTTTCCAACCTCTGTATTTGTCACTGCACCTCACTCTGGTATTTATCACTTTGCTACAGTTACACTCTCCTGTCTTTCCTCCTCCACTTGTAGTTCCTTCATTCATCAAATGACTTCTGAGCACCTATCAGGTGCTACAGAGTCTACTAGGGATATAAGATAAAGATAGAAAGAAGTGGTATAGTTTCTATCTACAACAAATTATCAGTCTAACTGGAGACAGAACGTGGGTAAATAAGATTATTGTTCAATATATCTTTGCTATGACTGAGACATTAACGAAGTGCTAAGGGAATACAAAGGAGGGTCATCTAACTCAGAAGGGCTGAGCTGACTTTTATGAAGTGGTGACATCTCAACAGAGTTTGGAGCATCAGTACAGACTCCCTGGGTGAAGAAGGAAGAAAAGCATTCTAGGTAGAGAGAGCAGCATGTGCAAAAACCTGAGACTTGACAGCGTGGTATATTTGGGGAATTGTCAATTAGTTTATTCTGCTCTTTGGGAGTTCAAGCTTTATTTATTTTTATTTTTTAAAAAAAATTCTGTTTATTTATTTGAGCAGAGGGAAGGAGCAGAGGCAGAGGGAGAGATCTTCAAACAGATTGTGTGCTGAGCACAGAGGCTGACATGGGGCTCGATCCCAGCACCTTGAGATTCTGATCTGAGCTGAAACCAAGAGATGCTCAACTGACTGAGCCACCCAGTGGCCCACGGGACCGGGGGGTTCTTTTTAATGATATATCTTGTATGTCACGCATGGTACATATTTGTGAATGAATGAAACATTTATATATGGCTTGTTTTAAGAATCAAGGGAGAAAGGGTTATAAGCACTCTTGACCCCCAAATCAACCCTTGACAGACTCCACTGCCTGAGGAAACGTCTATCTTGAGACTGACACTGCAACAAGGGTCATGTGGAGGACAAAGGAATCTTCTGGTGTCACAGAAGTGGTCACATGTCATCTGCATTCTGATCACAACTTGAGTATAGCAAGACTTAGAAAATATGATGTTTTCATTCTCCTGTGCATTTCTTATGTCCCCCTTCCCCTACTAAGAGCTCATGAGAAACAAGGGAAGAAACCATAGCATGGATGAGAGAGGCGGTAGGTTGGAAGACTGCAGGGCTAGTTGAGAAGCAGAGGCGTTCAAGGGCTGCATGGTGACCACACTGAAATCTCCTGTGCAGGAGTTTCAGGGATGGGCTTTGGGAAGGGTTGGGGCTGTTATTTTTACTGGGTACCCAGGAACATGGCCTGACCTCTTGGTGTGGCAGGTTTCCATACTTTTAGCTTTCCATACAGGGAGAAGAGAACGTCTCTGATGCTGGTTGGAGCAAGGATCCTTAGTCTTCATCTAAGACTTCCAGTCCCTTCTGAAGTCCCCTCCCCATGACAGGATACTGGAGAATGGAGTCTGCTGATTTCCTGCCTCATTGGAAGCAACAGAAATTTGGGAATAGTCCTAGATGTTACCAAATTCAGGAAAAAAAAATTGTATGTGTGTGTTTGAGGATACTAGTCAGGTAATAAGATGGAAATGCTGTCCCCGTCACAGACACTGAATGTTACAAAGTGTGCAGAGCAGATTATAAAAGTGGCCAACTCATTGCTACCTAGTGTCATTGCTAACAAACTCAGTGCAAACCCAGACTCAAGACCCCTGTTCCTTTTTGTGAAATGATGGAAATTGTACAAAAGCCTTAATGTTTATTTTCACTCCACTATTAGTACTACGCACAGTCATCTTAAATGGGACGCCCCAAATAAATTTTGGATTTGATTCCTTTTGCTTTCATCCTTAGGATGTGGATGTATAATGAGTCTGTCAGGGGCAGAAGAGGTTCTCTGGTAACCTTCCTACATCGTCTGACTTCACTGGAGCTGTCAAGATGTGGCAAGTTGAAGAGCATCACTTTCCTCCCTCACATGTGAATATACTGGGGGAATTAATTTGATAAAACCACTGGGAAATTTGCAGTCCTTTCAGGGTTGAAGAAAAAAGACCAGTTGTATTTCTGGTAGTCTTCTCTTTCTACACTTTCTGTTAGAGAGCTATCTTCAATGAAGCTACATCACTAAAATGGAAAATCTCTTCCATTTGTTGGAGCACCTGGCTAGCTCAGTCAATTTAACATCCGACACTTGATATCTGCTCAGGTCTTGATCTCAGGGTTGTTAGGTCAAGCCTTGTTTTGGGCTCCATGCTGGGTGGAAGTCTACTTAAGGAAAAACAAAAACAGAAACAAAACACCAACCAACAGCTTGACCTATTCTGAGAAAATTTTTACAATATCAAGTTCTTGTTAGAATTGAGAGCAAGCGATGGGAGGAGGAAGGGTATGGGGAGAGAGAAAAAGGGAGATAGGGAGACCTAAATTTCATGAACATGTGTGTGCTAATTTGTGTATGTCAAGGAAGTGTCAAGTTTAGGAAACTAACCAAAAGACAAGCTAAAATTCTAGGCATTCCTCCCCCCCCCCATAGAAGAAATACTTATATCTGTGGTCCCCTTGGGGCAACTAACAGCCTTACAGCAATGTCTTAGAGCCAAGGAATGAGATAAGATTGCTCTCTCACAAACTTATGGTTGGCTGAGGGGATGGCAGTATGGTGATTGGAAAAATGGGTGAACTGCAATTTCACTACTGGGCATTTACCCCAAAGATACGGATGTAGTGAAAAGAAGGGCCATATGCACCCCAATGTTCATCGCAGCAATGGCCACAATCGCCAAACTGTGGAAAGAGC
>PITA01031842.1:0-14670 GCA_004023965.1 Spilogale gracilis
TTACTTTACGAGCTTAATAGAGCAATAGTTTCTTAGAAATTTGGTGAGTACCTACTGCAATTCTATATTCTATGTGTGCCATTAATCATTTTAAATTGTATGCTATAACTGTTTCTATACCTAGTTTATAAAATCAGTTTTGAAGAAAACCTTCATTGTGACTATATGGAAAAATTACAAATATACCTGTTTGCTAACACCTCAGTCTTCCACACTGACTGGTTTGCTTTCTATTTCATGAAAGTAAATGGATTTCTAATCATTTCAGTAGTTTGGTTAAAAAAAGAATGAAAAGTTATTACCAGCTGGATAAAAGGCTGAAACTTTGTCACAATGCATTCACAGTGTACTTCTAAAAGAGAAAAATCTAGACATCCATCAGCCAGAAAATATATTATATAAGGGATTTAGAATAAATTAAGGATGTTCAAAGACTCTCAAGAGGGTCTTCAAAATGAAGCTGCCCGTGAGACATGACGTTAATCAAGTAATTGAAGAAAAAAAAAAAGAACTCAGCCTGGCTAAGTACCTATTTACTGAGCTATTTCTGGGTTCAACACATGAGAAGATCTAAGAGAACGGGTATTTAGGTGTTCCTAAATTATATTTCTCATATTTTTACTACCTTCTTCAAAATTTCTCACACAATCACTTCACTGAATTCCAGGAGATATGGACTGCATAGCCAAGAGGCCTAGAAAAAAAAAAAAAGTCTTATTTTACTCTTGCATTTTCATAAGACATAAGTTTAATGATTAGGACTGGAAGTCTATCAAAAAAAAAAAATAAAAAAGACTGGTTTAATTCAGATAGAGCCACACAGGATCAAACCAAACTGTAAAACAAAGGAAGAGACACCAGGAATTTGAATCAAATTGCAAGGGAGCAGGCAGAAATAACCGGAAATTCATACAGGACCAAGGATAAGGAAAAGCAGAAAGGTGGGCCAATCAAGATGCAAAATTCAGTGTCAGGTTAGCAGAAGTAGGTCAGGAATGGTGAATTCAGATCCCAAAGGGGTAAGTGAGGCACTGAGGTTTGGAGTCACGGGCTGACAGGGCTTCCTGTTAGAGACTGCACATGATATTAGCTACGCCTCCACCCCCACCTCACTGTAATGCACATGGGAACGTCGAAACACCTAGCCCCAAGGGTCCTGATACAGTCTTTACACATCTTCCGGAGCCAAAAATGTTAAAGAATTTCCTCCTGATGTTTCTACAGCAGTGCTCAGAGAGGGCAAATGAATGATTACTCCTTCACTATAACTTCTTATATAGGAGATGACCAAGTAATACAAAGAGGTAAAATAATCATTTTATCTTCGAAGATTTCTGGTGTCTTCTTTGGATATGAAAATTTACACTAAACGTTCACTGCACATTAAGGTAAAAACTAAAAGGAGGGGAACTATCAATCTAAGAAAGCACAGTGGAAAGTGGCTAGACAAAAACATTTATCTTTTGAATAATACAAATAATAAAATGTCAGTATTAAAGAACCTGTAACCAACTGAGATGCAAAATTATGATGGAAGAAAAATGATTGTATTACACTCAAGTTAGAAAGTCAGTATTTTTCCATTTGTAAAAACTATGATCCCAATGCACTAAGACCTCACTCCCTAATAATAACTGATCAAAGGAGAGAGTCTTCACTGCTTACTTATATTACAGTCAGTGAAAAATCAGAACTTATAAGAACCTGCCAACAAAATACTCCAGACAAGTGCAAAAATCTATGAAGTATAAGGAGTATAGGCCCCACACTATAAAGAAAGGAAAATCTTACAGCTTTTCCTAAAGCATCAATCAAATCAGAACGAAGTGCCACAGAGAGGATTTTGCTTTATGAAGTGCTGGCTCCCTTCAAGGTCATTCATGACGGTGATGCAAAGATGTCTGCAATACTGTGCTTTCAGTCTCGATACTAGAGAACTGCCTAGGGTCCTTACTTAATGAGTTTACTAGCTGAGCTTCATCTTAATAGAAGCAGTTGAGTTCTAAAAAAAATTTTTTTAATCTCAGCTCAGTGCAGTCTTCCTCACAGGTACAAAAAAAATAAACAATATACTTATTACAAGGTAATGAATACTGGGTTAAAATAAATGTGACATCCAAAGGGCCACTAAATATTGGTATGTCAGTTTCTCTCATTGTACTCTCTCATTATTCATCATTTAAAATCCACAAAATATTTATCTTTTAACACTGAACTTTATATTTGTTGCTCTCCTTTCTCCTGAAGACACCATTCATTAACTACACCTCACATCTTTGAAAGACGATCCAAGTTACACAGGATATAAGAAGCCTAAACCAAGTGACTGTGAAGCAAGATTAGAATTAGGGAATAGATAAATCTGAAAATGTGGACTTAGCATTCAAAATTTTTAACTATCAGAAACTGTATTTTCACATTATAAAGAAAGGAGACCATTGAGTACTCTCCATATTTTTTTTCTCCATATATTCAATATGTTATTCTATTCCTACCATATTGAGGGGGTCCAATTTAGTCTGTTATTCTATCAGTATGTTTTACTTGATCATGCTGTCTGGCCTTGCAGTGTGAGAGTCATCACTGATGACCGTGCATATATTTACTAAACCTTCTGGTCATACATAAGTAGTTCCACGGTAAATGAGCTTAATTAGTAAATGAGAACATTATTATAATCAGAGGCCCTCAAAAGGATCACTGTATTTTGCTTTTTTACTTTTCCTCCTTTCACACTCAGAGTACAGGAACTATATGGCCAGGAAAAGTAAGCAAATTCCAGAGAGATTATCAAGGATGACCCTAGGAAGAGCCAAGAACTTCTAGTGATCTCTTTAGGTCTATGGCTATAAAAAAAAAAAAAAAAAAAAAAAAAAAAAAAAAAAAAAAAAAAAAAAAAAAAAAAAAAAAAAAAAAAAAAAAAAAAAAAAAAAAAAAAAAAAAAAAAAAAAAAAAAAAAAAAAAAAAAAAAAAAAAAAAAAAAAAAAAAAATCCAAATAACACTGTTGAAAAGAATTTCACAATTTAAAAGGTCATCAAAAACTAAATAAAAATACCCAGTACAAATAATAATATTCAATGCCAACAATGAAGAAAGCCTAGAAAAGTTAAATGACAGCAAAACTACTTTTGTTTTCCAAAGTCTCCTGAGAAGTACATCACTACTTCCTACGAGTGCTTTATTTCTTTTGGTATCCTTTAACATAATACCTGATGCTCAACATATACTCAAAAGTATTTGTTGAACCAAGCAGTAAATGGAAAAAAAGTGAAATTAACTAAAATATAGGCATTGACTCCCTGAGGTTAGTGAAGTACCATTTAGTATGTGGAAATAATATTTCACAAATTACTTAAAAGATAGTCAGAAAGCTTAGCATATATGGATTAGTCAGTATTCAAATACATTTTTGTTTTGGGAAAAATTATTTCTCTGAAAGTTTTTATTCACTCCAAATTTACTTTTATTACACTAAGCAATAAACTATACGATAACATAAAGAGATGTCTGTAACAAAACACTCTTTATTAAAATATGTGACATCTAAATCTACTAAATTTAATACATAATATAGTATAAAACCTTCAAAATGCAAACTATCTACAAGCTAAATAACTTCTCTCTATACCCTCAACCACACTGAAAACATGCAACCTTATTATTTAATGTGGTTGTTGGCTATCCACTCACAATGTCTTTTAACTTCTCTCACTTGCATGTTTTCAGGAACTGAAAAAACCCTAGTCCGACATCTCTATGTTCTCCTATGTAAGTTCTTTATATCTTGCCCTAATGGTATTTCCAACTGCCTGCCTTAAACAGAGTCCTAGCTGCCATTGGCTTGTTGCTAGTCAGTATTTAGCTCTCTCTTTCTGTAGCTAAGAGAGAGCAACCATCTGCTTCCCACAGCTTTTCATTCCTATGATAGCTTTTACTCCTTCGTCTTCCAACTCAGAAACAGAAAGCAAGAGATAAAACAAAGCATCTTAGGTCCACAACAAGATACACACCACCCAGGAGAGTTTCCTCCCAATCAGGAAAATGCTTCCTTAGTAACCAAGTTACTAAGGCCAATTAACCTCCTTTCTCTATCAATATTCAATTTACATTAAAGCCCTTTTTGGTTAAGCCCTTCAGTTTTACAATGAGCTTTCTGGCAGAGAAGAAGGTGCTTCTGTCTTAAAGGAGCCAGACCTTTTCTCCTGAATATCTGTAAGGGCAAACTGAACATTAACACAAGCGGTAGGGGATTCCTTATCATGATGTAAGGAGCTGAGAACATAGAAAAGCCACAGAAATTAAGTACAATCAATCAACATATAAGTAAAAATTTCAGAGCAAGCAGAGACTGGACACCGTGGAAAATAAGAGATGGAAAAGATGCTTTGTAGTTGCCACTGCTTCATACTTGCCTTAACTGATTTATATCTCTTCCTACAACCAACAAAGCCCAGGTTACCACTAAATAATCACAGTATCAGTAGAACACCACAGAAAAGATGCACGGAACACAGAAGCACAGACAGCATAAAAACTGAGAAATCTCCTTTCAGGCAAGAAAGTTAAAAATTGGAACTAGAGAGGAAAGAGCACTTCAAAGTCATGAACTATTTTAGAAGTAGTAAGAACTAGAACACATTGAAAGAAAAGGAGGGGGTTTTCTGACAACGTACAACTGTACAATGATAATTCTCCCCTCTCCAAGATTTCACGCAGTCAGATGGAGGTTACATTTTTTCTAAGTCTCACAATTACATTTATTATACTGTATTCCAGTTAAGGTAAAGAAAGCTTGACAAATAATATACAATAGGTAATTAGTTGTCTTGTGATGTTCATTTTCCAGGTCTAAATGAAGCAAAATCTTTTGTTGAATAATTGTAAAGTCTCTTTAAAGTCTACATACAATGCAAAATGAAACAACCCGTATATAGCAATTTATAATGGGCACTGTTATAAATCATCCTTCGGCAGTTTGGGTAGCAGCTCTCCAATATCAACATGCAACACCACTGTATCTCAGAACACTCCTTGCTGCTAACAGTCACAACACAGAATTTCAGAAGCAGTTTTGTTTTCCAGTATTGTCAATTAACCATTGTAGGACTCGATCCCCCTTGCACACATTTACTCTGAAACAGTTAAGCTGCCCTAAGTTGCACTAATAAAAATTAACATTTGTTATCCCTGCACCCATCATCCTATCTGATCCTCATAAACCACTCTGTGACACAGGGACTCTTTCCACATCCTTCTACTGTGGACATGTCTGACACTGATTAAGAGTGGAGAAAGGAATACAAACGTTATGAAGCACTGTCTGCAACATGTCTTTTACTTCACAGTACCGGCCAGGTGTTTCTTCCATGGTATCATTTAATGCACACATCAACCGCTCTTAGGCACAGCCTCTGATTTCCCACCTCCTGAAGCCCTTACATGTTTGGGGCCCGGGTTTACAGATGAGGGATTTGAGGCTCAAAAAGGTTCAGTAACATGTTCAAAGCACACAGTTAAAATGAAGAAAAGTTGGGATTTAAAACCAAATTTGTCCAACTCCAAAGCCCTTGCTCTATCAACTATGCTATGCCACCTGCTACCCAAAGCCCACGACGGCCGGTTACACCACTCTCAGAATCCTTTTGACTAACATTAGCAATCATCAAAAGTCTAGGTAGTATTTTCCAAATGAGAGTCAGAAGCCATTAGCAGGTGGTGGACCTCGACCAGAATTTTTTTTAATTAAATACTGCAGAATAAATTAAGTAATTATAATTATAAACTAAATTTATAAATTATATAAAGCAGGTCATATAAAAACAAATCACTTCATAAACCGTACTTTCAAGCATGTGTGTGTGTGGAGTGTACTGGGTCCTGCTGTAAAATATGTTCCTTGCTGTGAGTTTATAACAAAAAGTTGGAAAGCCAGTGGTCTCAGAGGCTGCTCTCACATAGAAACAGAACATGGAGAGACTTATCAAGGGAGTGGAAACTATTCAACGTTCCGCTTTGTTCACTTAAATAACATCAGGAAACACAAGACAGGAAGTCCCTTTTCAGACAAGACAGAAAAAGGATTACCTAGAATCAGCATAGGAGGAGGATGCTGATTGTATAATTACACACCTCCTTCACAGCAGCTCCAGTCCATCAAGTAGATAGTATGGTTTATTTTTTACAGCACTAATTATGTAATTATCCATAACATTAAATCAGTTCCACCTGATTCAGTCTATCACAGGTTTCCTGAAACATTCGTTTGTTTATTATTTTTAAAAAGAACACTAAACTACCAATCATATGTAAAAGCTCCAGTGTGGAGACTGTATAAACTTAAAAAAATAGTATCTTTTGTCAAACAGGACCATTTTGTCCTTTGGGATAGATGGCAATTGAAATTTCATGTCACTATATGTTGGAGTTTCTATAAACAACAGATTTCAGACAAGTATATTCTTGGTTTTTTTCTTCCTTATTTCATCATTTCATAAAATGTCTATCATATATGCAATAATGCCACATTGCATATTTTCACAAAAAGCTTTTCTATAGAATAAAACTTTCTATCTATAGGTTGTTCTTTATAATACTTTTGATATACCCCTCATTCAAAATGAGTCCCTGAGAAAGCCTGTCCTCAAAGAGCTAGCAGTTGATTAGGGGAGATAATGCTAGACACCACAATGCCACTCAGCTGCTTCCCATCACCTCTGAGCAAAGTTATAAATAACCCAGCTACCAATCAATATCTGCAACAGCTGTAGAACATCAAGAAAGACTCACCAGATAACCTCAAATAAGCAAGAGAACATAGACAAGGACCAGAGCTAAGAAAAAGCATTCAAATTATAGGCCTCATCTGATTCTCCTTCCCACATATTCACATTACCTCTCCACTCTGCCTCACCCCTTTAACTCATCTGACACACTCAAAACCATTCACCCATGAAACGCAGAGAAGATCCAGCACACTCCAAACTGGTTGTGATGGTCACTAGGGTCCTCTTCCCTTTTTATGCCACCTAGCTTCACTATAGTCTCATCTCTGACTGATTTCAAACCCATGACACCATCATCCCCTTTACTCTGGGGGGGTGGAGGGTGCTTGGGCATGCAATAGACAATATAATGTTTGTACTGCACTTCCTGGTATTTTAATCTCAGTTTTCCTTAATAGGCTCTGACTTGAGATGTACTCTTTACTAACTTGAATGGAAATCCCAGATTCAGGAACCTAACAAAACACCAACAATCTGGTTAATGCCCTAACATGGACAGCCTACTACTACTTAGAAGGGGAGACTTAGACAAATAATCCTAAAAACTCTACTTCTCAGACCAATCTAAAGTCTTAACATTCTCACATTCCACCAAAATTAATTTTAGTGCAGACCCCCTCTTGCTTCCCCAACACTACTTTCTATACTTACCATGAAGCCCCTCTTCAGCCGTTCCCAAGAAACCAAGATATAATAAGTAGTAAAAAAACAAAAAAACAAAAAACAAAAAAACCACAACACCTTGTGTCACCAAATGAGTATGATTTGGAAAAACATTTTTGGAAGTTAGAATCATACTTCAAGGATGTCCAGCATATGCTACAGCCTCTTTCCTAAGTATTGAGAGTCAGTGTAGAAACAAAGATTGGTCGATGGGTTCATAAGGCAGCCAGAGGGACAGAGGGACAGATGGAATCCAGCCCTCAAGTTTCTCACTCCCATATTCCAACCATGTGTTTTTAAGTCAATCTGACTTGTCAGAATGCCAGCTGTCAAACTGAAAATCTATGGGCACTTCAGCTTTCTTTGAGGTAATTGCCCAAGATCCTCATTAGCTCCATAGTCATGACTACTGATATGGTTTCTCATTTCCAGCCCCACCCTCACCTTCTGGATTCATCTTTGTTTGCGTGAGGTGACCTTCAACACTCTCCTATGGATTCTGATTTAGGGAAGATATTAATCACAGAATGACAGTGAAAATAACCTGTTAGGATGAAAATAATCCTCTGTCACAGTGTCACAGAGGCAAAAAGGAGAGAAAACTTAAGAATGGGATTAATCGGTGCACCTGGGTGGCTCAGTTGGCTAAATAACTGCCTTCAGCTCAGGTCATGATCCTGGAGACCCGGGATCAAGCCCCTTATCAGGCTCCCTGCTCGGCGGGAAGCCTGCTTCTCCCTGTCTCACTCCCTCTCCTTGTGTTCCCTCTCTAGCAATGTTTCTTTCTGTCAAATAAATAAATAAAATCTTAAGAAAAAAAAAAGAATGGGCTTAATCAATCATGTCAAATGTTGCAACATGGTCACACTAGATATGGTGATTACAAGGTAACTAGTAACTTAGAATAAATCAATTTCCATAGCTTGATTTTGATAGACGTCAACAGAAAAAGAGTTGAAAGGAGTGACAAGAAGGAAGGGATTATAGATTACTTACTCAAAATATCAGGTAGTAAAGGAAAAAGGTGAGACAGGATTATAGAAGAGAACTAAGAAGTGGCAACCTAAGGATGGCATAAAGATATGGAACCATGGAACCTAGGTGTTGTGGGCATTACTGAGACAGCAAGGTCAAGACTAAGAAAGAAGGCAAGAGAAATAAAAAAGGGACTGGTATCTTTGAGGGTCTTGAGACAAAAAGAGTGTACAGAGTACATTCACAGGGAAAAAAAAGTGCAAATACAGTTGAAAATAAGGAGGTTTATAAATAGGAGAATTTCATAGCTTGAGATCATCATATATTTTTTTCCCTTTTGCTTCACATCTAACAAACCTAAAGGAAGGTTGACAACGAACTATTCAATAAGTAATTATTGGGAAAAAAGCATTAATAATGCCACTTCAGATTAGTCAGTGGACATGTTAACTACCTCATCCAAGAGTCATCACTTTCAGATTGTAACTACGCTTCTTTTCCTTCAAAATAAGCAAGGGATGAGCAACAAGAGTGTAGAGACCATATTTAATCAGCCAGGCTGCTGTACCCTCTGAGCCATCAGCCAAAGAAGGCATTCTTTCAGGCATCCACCTGGATGTTTTTTATATAACACGGCCTGCTAAACAGCCTTCCTACTCTTTCCAATCCATTCTGAACTACAGCTGAGACAAACTTGTATTCTGTATCCTAACTGAGGCTCCTTTGGGGTCAGCTAGAACTAGAGGTGACCTCTCAAAGCTTATCACAAATACAAAAGACTAATAATGTGCTAAGAGGAAAGAATACCTCTAAAACAGTAAATCTGCAAGTACCATATGGAAAAACATAATTGAAGTTCCCATACCCCATTTATGCAATCATAAAAACAGTAACTGTTAAAAACACTTTGACACCTGACTCTTAGAGTTTTTTTCCCTTTAGCCTTTCATTTTGAAAACCTTTAACACAGTCCGATACTTTAAAGTAAGACTATGATTCACCCTTAGGCACAGAAATTCGGAAATAAACTTTAACAAATATTCCTGGCACTTCATTCTATAAGTATTACTTAATAAATAGACAATAAGTTAATAATGGTAAAATATTATTTCTAACATGGCTGACTTTTAGTTATGTTAGCAGTATATTAGGAGACAGGTAATTCTAGATAATTCAATCCATAAAAATCAAAACATAGACTATATTAGTTTTAGGCATTTATATGCCAAGCACAGATGCTTCTAAGAACACAGTAGTGATCAGACTAATATAACCAGATCAATAGCAGGGTTCAGAACCACTAATCCAGTTTGAAAATGTTCTGTTCTCTGCAAAATAATCCGTCTGCATTTTTAACAAGGACCCTTTAATAATAGGCACTTCAGGTACTAGTGGAAGAAATACTGGGGGCTATAGAGTCCTATGATATAAGTAGCAATCTACATGTATGACTGAGCAATGGTTCTGTAATAAAATAATATTCGATACAATAGTTTATCCTTATCTGACAGTTAAAAAAATCCCTACAAGCAACTAATTTCAAGCTACCCAGCAAACAACCCTCTAAACATCTGAAGATTATAGTTCACCATAAGATTATACATTTCCACTGTAACATTCAATTTCTTTAGAGTATATATATGACAACACTGTTTTTGAGTCCTGCATAGGAAATTATGCTAATGCATATTTCTTTAACTCCAGAAATATTTTTTTAAATTAACCTTTTCAGTTTAGCTAAGATTTAGACAATGTATCCCTTTACACATATGGCATTTCCACTGGCTTCAAAAAAAAAGTCAAAGGGGAAGAAATAAGTACAAAATAATGGTTTCACTTTCATTTTTTTATATTTGATTATAAAATCAAGATATCCTGCTCAGAAATTCTCCATGAAAAAAGACTCACATAAACTTTGAAACCCTCTATGAATCCATTACATATATATTTTAAAGCTATTTCATGGAAAGCATCTCAAATTCATTAAAAGAAAAGGGAGGAACATGTAATTAGAACAATTAAAGTATACATTAACTGTCCTTCTTCAGAAACAACTGGTTCTTGTTAGAGCTTTACAGCTGAACGTAAGCCTTCCACACTGAAAGCCTGTCAGATTTTTATATAGAAATGCCAGTTCACTATTCTCTCAAGTACACGTCTACGGCTAGAATAATCTTAACTTTTGATTTTTAAAAAACCCTCAATATTAGAACTATACATAAAGGAAATGTTCTGATATAAGATGCTGCTGAGTTAAAATACAGTGACTGTATCAGGTGCCTATATGAAAGCTTCCTTACTAGCTTGATAAACAGAAAAGGAATTAGCTATCTACCTGAATTGATTCAACTTGATTTCTCTCAAAAAAAAAACAAACAGATTCTCTCTTTGTTCTGCCAAGGAGAACAGAGCACAGAGAATTTCAAACATAGAAGTAACAACAAGCCAGGTAGGTTATAGGTTCTCAATGAACCTAATACACTCTCTGACTCTTGCAAAGTGATATTTATTCAGGTACCAAGGGCCTAGAGAAGAGTCAGGAGAAGGTGAAATATTTCCTTAAGACTCCCTGGCTTCACACAAGAACACAAAGTTGCTTTAACACCCCTAAGATTTCATTAGATCAAACAGTTTTAGTGCTACATCTTTATATGTAGGTTCTGATGAGTTCTAAGAATAAGTTAACACTTCCGTCATATAGTAGAGAAATATAATTTGCATAAAAATACTATATCTAGTGCAATAATCCACAATTTTGTTAGAGTTGCAAATCCTAATCAGTCCTGATTGGTTTTGAGAATGTCCTATACTCTCCACTCTCAAATAGCACATCACTCTACGGCATATATTTATACTCTAAATTAAATAAAATCAAGATTTGCTTTGTCTTTTAACTTTTCAAAACATCTCAAGAAAAACAAAGTGGGATTGGGTCTGCTGTATTAATAATTTTCTTTTAAAACTCATTTATCTATCAACATTCGATGCATCATATCAATAAATAAACACTGGTGACTACTATACATGCTTCCATTTGTGTCTACACACATTAAATATAAAAGACTTCCTGGCATTTTAACATTGCTTTAATAATTACATTTTCAAATACTGGGGGAAATCATGCTTAGTACTCATCATTTACATTTACCAACATGTTTATACTTAAGTCTAAAAATAGCAGTTGCTTTACAGAGAAACTGTTAACACTAACTGAGAACTGCAGTTTGTCATTGATTCCATTATTAAAAAAAAAAAAAAACACCACCACACTATTCTGACATAGGAGTCTATTTTGGACATACAAAATAGAACCCATCCTAGAAATCACTTAATAAAATCCTTAGGGCAAATGAGTATATTTGAAGACCTGGTTACCTCAGAAGATCATCATTCTCTTGAATATGTTCTTTTGGCAATTGAGATCATCTCCAGTTACTGATTCTCGTCTTTATGCTTCAGGGAATTTATGATAGGTTGTTTTTGTTGAGGGCTCGCTATAATATTCTACCTGTCCTAGACTAAGGAAAGTCCCAGTTAGTGAACTACAAGGCCCTAGGACAAAAATCCTTTTTCCGGTAGCATACTACTGCTATTTTTATGACTCTATCATTTTCATAGTTTTAAAAAAATGTAATCTGAAGGTACAACCTGAGGCTCTAAAGTAATGAAGATAGTAAATGAATAAATAAAATACACTCCACACCCACCTCTGATACCTCTTCAAGAGGAAGAAATGGAACTTTAGCAATCTAACTTTAGACAAAAGAATCCAAAATTCGATAATATAAAAAAATAATTGACCAGCATTAAATATATATAGATATCTGAAATGAATCAATCAAAGGGCAAAATCTGGGCATCTCCATTCTATGAAGATGATTCATAATTTCATAAATGAAGAAGTCAGGGATAAAACAAAAATGCAAAGCAATGTCAGACAGAAAATTCATTCTATAGGAAAGACTTTCTCAGGTATTTTCTACTTCTAAGCATTCACTAATCATTTTTACTACTGATTATTAACAGTCAATACCCATGTTGAATATTCATCTCACTGTTTCCTTTTACTAAGAGTGGTTTAATGCTATACATGACAGAAAACTATCACCTTATTTCTCCACACTAGTTACTGCAGTCTTTATTAGTCAGTGAGTTAATCTAGAATTTTACAAAATATTTTTAAAGTTCAGCAGTTATTTTGTAATAATATACACATATCATTTTAAAGGTTAATAATGACACACTTTCATCTAATATTTGTCTAAATACAGCTTGTGTTTCCACTTCCGTTCTTAAATTATTATTTAATCTTTTTATAATTAAGAATGCTGATTCTGGTTAGAACAAGTAAGTGAGCTGATTTCCCACATTACACATGGTCAAAATTAAAAAAAAAAAACACACAAAACAAAACTGAAACAACTATTGGCAGAATATCTTTAAATTGGAAACAGAGATATGGAACTTTCAGGCTTTAAATTCTAAAGAGAATTCAGAGGTAACTTAGTCTTCTACACAGTGCAGGACACCTTTCTATAATAATAGAGGCTAGGTTACAGGGCAGTGGCCTAAGGACCACCTACAGCCCACAAGTATAGTGTCCATGACCTCCACAGTTGTTGTTTTGTTTTAATTAAGCCAATGCACTAAAATCCAGATCTGTGCCTCATCTTTAAAATCCATGTGTATCTGCAGGTCTGCTGCCCCTACTAGATGAGTCATGCCTTCTTCACTTCTCCACCGCACTCCCATCAGCACACTTCACTCACTCATCATCTGGCTGTATTTTAAGCATCCACGCATTTCAGTCAATGACCACTCACTGTATCCACTCTGTTGCTAAACATCATCATGAAAGGGGCAGAAGCACAGAACTCTGCAGGCTGACCAACTCCACCATAGGCAACGCTAAACATTAGAGAGAATTATCTAAAATAATTCCAAATAAATTGGTTCTATTCTCAGAAACAAAGTAAACTTATTATTTTCTCTTCCACAGAACAGACTTCTAGGTATCTGAAGACAACTAACTTTCCAAGGTCTTCACTTCCAGTTTAACAACTCCAGAGCCTCCCAATATTCTTTAAAGCAATGTAGGAAGCCCACCTATGGCCCCTGGGATGCCTCTCTGCATGAATGAATTCTACTTATGACAAATATTCTATTTATTATGATTTTTCAACCCTTATCTGTGTGTTTATTATATATTCTAGTTATCAGTGTTCTTCATATGTAATAATGTAATACTTCCTTGATCTAGATCAATGGTTCTCAAACTTTTTGGCCTCAGGACCTGTTTTCACATTTGAAATTAACTGAAGATCCCAATGAGCTTCTGTTTAAGAGATTTTTATCTATTGACATTCACTGTATTAGCACTTAAAACTAAAATTTATTTTTGTTTTTTGTTTTTTGGGTTTCTTTTTTCCAGTGTTCCAAGATTCATTCCCCATTCCCCACACCCAGTGCTCCACACAATACATGCCCCCAGTACCCACCACCAGGCTCTCCCATCCCTCCACCCCCATCCCTCCAAGTCCCTCAGTTTGTTTCTGTGTCCAAAGTCTCTGTTGTTTCGTTTCTCTCCCTGGATTACCCTGCTTCCCATTTACTTTCCTTCTCCCACTGTCCTCCAGGTTATCCCTCATGCACCGCAAGTAAGTGAAACCATGTGATACTTGACTTTCCCTACTTGGCTTATTTCACTCAGCATAATCTCTTCCAGTCCAGTCCATGTTGCTACAAAAGTTGGATATTCATCCTTTCTGATGGAGGCATAGTATTCCATTGTATGTATGTACCACATCTTCTTTATCCATTCATCTGTTGATGGGCACCTTGGCTCTTTCCACAGTTTGGCGATTGTGGCCATTGCTGCAATGAATACAGATGCCAAGATTCTCAACAAGATCCTTGCTAACAGGATCCAACAATATATTAAAAAGATTATCCACCATGACCAGGTGGGTTTTATCCCAAGGATGCAAGGGTGGTTCAACACTCGTAAAACAATCAACGTGATAGAACAAATCAATAAGAGAAGAGAGAAGAACCACATGGTACTCTCAATTGATGCAGAAAAGGCATTTGACAAAATACAACATCCGTTCCTGATCAAAACTCTCCAAAGTATAGGGATAGAGGGAACATTTCTCAACCTCATAAAATCTATCTACGAAAAACCCACAGCGAATATCATCCTCAATGGGGAAAAACTGACAGCCTTTCCTCTGAGATCAGGAACAAGGC
>PITA01031843.1:0-14670 GCA_004023965.1 Spilogale gracilis
TTTTTTTTTTAAGATTTTATTTATTTGACAGAGAGAAACACAGCCAGAGAGGGAACACAAGCAGGGGGAGTGAGAGAGGGAGAAGCAGGCTTCCCGCCGAGCAGGCAGCCCGATGTGGGACTCGATCCCGGGTCTCCAGGATCATGACCTGAGCCGAAGGCAGTGGCTTAACCAACTGAGCCACCCAGGCGTCCCAAGGCACTTCATTTTTAACTTATGAAAAAATTTAACGTGCTGAAAGCCATAAAGAATAATTCATGAATATTCATTTCCTCACGGTCCAATCTAGTCAAATGTCATCATTTTGCCACATTTACTTGGTCTTTTTTTTTTTTTTTTTCTTTTAGTAAAATAGCTCCATTACATGTAAAGCCCCTGGTGTAATGTCCCAGATCCCATTCTCCTCCCCATTGGTAGAGGTGATCCTTGCCTTGGATTTGTTTTTTCATTCAAAAGTATGTTCTTCTACTTTTATTCGTATATTCATAAACAACATACATCTTTTCTAGTTTTTATTTAAATTCCAGTTAACATGTAGTGTAATATTGGTTTCAGGAGTAGAATGTAGTGATTCATCACTTCATATGCTGTCTTGCAAATTTTAAAAGCCTTCTATAAATGTCCTTCTGTACTTAATTGGCTGCAGCTTGCTTTTTACTCTTAAAATTACTTGAAATTTAAACATGTTATGTATAGTTTTATCAGTCGTGAAGTATCAGTTTATCCTGATTTTGTGTAGTCATATTTTTAAGCCCGTTAGAGCTGGTTTTGATGAATGGTTTAATATAAAACATAAAATACAGAAATGTTTTGTTATCAGCTGGCCTATGTAGATTTTCTGCTAATGTTAAATATTGAATTTCCATAATGGCGCTCTAGGATGCGTCTTACTGCTTATAACTAACATACAATGCTCGTTTTCTAAGATGGAATTTCTTAGAACAAGTGCTAATCTGTAGGATGCCCCCCTTTTTTTCTTTTGCTTTATGCTCGTCTCAGAATGATCTGTGTTTTTAATCTCTAGATTATGACCAGCAGGTTTCTCTTTCTGAAGCGTTGTGTAGACTGACCTTGAAAAAATCCAGGGGTAAACTTGTTCATGAGTGGTTTGAAGATGATGTCTTTGCTGAAGCTTTCAAAGAAATTAGGGATCGAGAATTTGAGACGGTGAGATTCCTGGTCATCAAAAGCCCATTTAACCAATACTTATTAAACATCCTCAGTGTTTTCTTCAACATTGGGCTCAGGGGAGGAATTTTTCTTAAATTAAGAAATGACTGGGGTGCCTGAGTGGCTCAGAGGGTTAAAGCCTCTGCCTTCGGCTCAGATCATGATCTCAAGGTCCTGGGATTGAGGCCCACGTTGGGCTCTCTGCTCAGCAGGGAGCCTGCTTCCTCCTCTCTCTCTGCCTGCCTCTCTGCCTATTTGTGATCTCGCTCTGTCAAATAAATAAAACCTTAAAAAAAAACAAAACTAAGTGAATAAGTAGCCATTCTTAAGCTTCCTATTTGAAGAGAATATCTGTGCACCAGATGAGGGCATACAGATCTTTTTTTTAGGTAATTTGGACTGGAGACAGACAATGTGAATGACAGATCTAGTCCAAGAAAATGTCACAGAGCAGGGAGCAATTTTCAGTGAATTTCAGGTGGTGGGGAGAGCTGGAAGAGAGTATGTGCATTTCAGCCTCGTACAGAACAGCTGGGGTAACGAGGTTGAAATTGGCATGGGATGCTCTAGTTGCAGAGGAGTACTATGGGTAATTGGGTATTGAGCCACCATATTTTATTTTGTTTTAAAGATTTTATTTACTTGACAAAGAGAAACAGAGAGAGGGAACACAAATAGGGAGACTGAGAGTGGGAGAAGCAGGCTTCCTGCGGAGCAGGGAGCCCAGGATCATGATCTGAGCCGAAGGCAGGTGCTTAATGATGGAGCTACCAAGGCGCTCCCATCTGGCCTCTCTCTCTTTTAGAGGAATAATTTCCAGTGTTTTCCATGCAATCTGGGCTCATAGTGATTGTACCCCCAAATAAAACAAAAATAGCTTATAGCTTTGCTGCATACTCACCTTCATCCTAAAATAGCTAAAATGTTTTTCCTCTTCTCTCTGAAAGTTCTTAGAATGAAGCTTTGGTCTTTTAGGAAAAGGTAAAATTCTTAATAACCATGCTCATGTTGTACCAAGCTTTTCTTGTCAAAACAGCTATGTGATTAGAATTTTATTAAATCTGAAAATTTATATATTTATATAAATATATGTGTATATACATATATATATATATATATATTTTAAAATATTAACTTTGACCCTGCCGCCAGATTGGTAGTGGTCATTTAGCCAGTATTGAATTTGATATAAATGGAAAGACCATAAGCCTCAGGTTTGAGTACTACTTCCCTGGCTTACATGATGTATTCACTTTGGTAGGGTAGTTGATTTATGAAGTTTTGTATCATTATTTGTGAAATGGGAATAAGACCCACTTTAAAGTTGTGAGAACTGAATGTGAGAAATCAACATGCCTGGGATGTTGTAGACTCAGAGGTTAGTTCCTTTTTTCTTCTATGTCCTTCCCTTATGGCCAAGAAAATTTCATGAAAATAAGTCAGAAGTAACATTTCCCAAGTCCTTTCCCCCATCGAGCCATTATCGTCTTAATGGAACTATTTCCAGGTCAAGGCTTACCTTACTGCTATCTATTTAATACCACATAAAGACATGGAGTGTAAGGTTGAACTACAATAGCCATTCCTCCCTAAGAAAAGGGACAAAAGCCTGGGTCTGTGTCTGTTCAGCTTTAGTATTTTGGAGGCAGCAAATTTACCTTGCTTCTGGTCAGGAGAACTTTCTAAAAATAATCCTCATTCTCTGAACCCGTATGAGGAGAGAGAAAGCAGGAAGGAATTGAATAGAGCACTCATAAGGACAATCAGCAGTGGATAATGTACCCATAATAAACCCAAAATTTATAAGTCTATGGGTTTGTGGTTGGCTCATTCTGGGCAAATGTTAGCAAGATGGATGCCCGCCCAATGGGTTAGCAAAACTATAACCTAGGTCACTAGTTAAATGTATTTCTTTTCCTCTTAACCCAGTGAGATGTAACTGTGCACGTAATCTTTGGAGACTTAAAGCATTTTTCAGCTGACACTCTGGCTGGGGTTCCTTCCAGAATCTGGGTCTGAAGCTTCCTCTTTCTAACAGAGTATTATTTTAATTAACCTGTAATAATGCATCTTGGTGGAACCTTGTGATGTTACTGGATCCTGGGAATTTAGAAGCAAACACTAGTTTCTACATGCTGGTAAAAAAAATACTTAAAACTTTTTTTTTCCTTAAAGTTTGCATTATTTCTTTGAAGGATAGTAGACGGTTTCTCAATTACCTAAACAACAGACTTGGTGATGAAAGAAGGTAAGTATGTCTCTGGTGTCATTGGCTAGTATTATTTTGAAAATGTCTCCTATTAGAAATCTAGGATCTGTTTTATCTGAGTATAGAAAATGCATAACTTACTGATCACTACTAGATTATCCATTGAATAGAAACATCAGAAAATTAGATCTACTCTCCATAGTGATTCATTTGTATGTGTTTAAAAATTACCTCTATTCGTTTTTGTTTTTTGTTTTTTTGTTTTTTGTTTTTTTTTTCATTTTAGCATAGTTACTTATGCTTTGGAATTTTTTTAACGTGTTCCCTGAAATTTTATCAAGTGATTTTTTTCGAAGATTTGAAGTCAGTGGAGATAAGTTTATTGCAAAGTTTTCTTGATGAAAATTTGCTAAATTCACTCCTTTCATTGAAAGCTTTCCCAGTAACTATGCAGAGATGTAGTATCAGCAAGCCTAGCTGGTAGACCAGTAAACCGGACTTTTACACTTGCTAGATGGAGATTGGAAATCTACCTAGAGTAGTAGCCATTTGCAGGTCTGAGACCCTGTTTCATACTTTGTGCAAAGAGATTTAATTACATAACCTAGATAAAAGTGCTTGTTACAGAACATCTGTAGGATGTGTTTGGTATCCACTACATTATATTTTTTACATTGTAAAATGTTTTTCAGGGTCTATTCATTTCCGTGTATTGCTGCTTTTGCTGATGGGCATGAGGTATGTTCATCTCTGGGGGCCGTGAGAGTCGCATATGTGGATCTCCTAGACATAGGCCAAACTGCTCTCCCTAGAAAGGAGGGATTTTTGGAAAAAGAAACTTACTTCTTCTAGAGGCCTCAAATCTGAAGCTTCTCTTCGCCTGTATCCTTGCCTACCGTAACTGGGATGCATTACTAATAAGTTTAAGGGCTCTACTGTTAATACCGGATACAGGAATTTTAGGGTTGATATTGTGTTCATAAGATCTATTACAGGAATCTAGCATTGTTTTTACCCTATTAATGGGTACCATTATTCATGCCAATGTTGTAGGGAAAAGGGCAACTCTTTTTTTCATTCATTTGATGTTCCCCAATTGATCCACAGAAACTGGGGGCTCTCTCTTGCAAGACACTTCTTTCTACCTTGTACTTTACAGTTTAAGGGTGAGCAGTTTCTTTTTACTACCTTCTTTGGTTTCTAAATGAACAAGGTCAATCTACAGCATCTCCACAGGGGATAAATTCTTCAAAGGCCTCTGAACCTTGACTCAGCTGAGGTTTCCTGGACCTTGTCAAATGTCCTAATTGATTTATTTGCTTTGAGTTGAGAGTTTGTTTCTTGGCCCCTGTAAGCTGAGCCTGTAATTCCTGAGGGTACCACAAGTTTCTTCGCCATAGGACTGATTTTAGCAGCTTGATTGATTTCTGTATCTCTATTCTTTTCTTCTGGTTATCTGAAGTTTCCGTTATCTGCTTGGTGGTGGGTTTTTGTTTTGTTTTGCTTTGTTTTTTGTTTTTTGTTTTTACTTCCAAATTTCAATCAGGGCCCTTAAACTGGCTTCCAGTAACATACATTATAGATTAAAACCTTCATTCAACTCTATAGAGCTATAAAAAAGTAGGCACATATGTTGGAAAGCTACCCAAGAAATGCCACTTTCAGGAAAGCAAGTAGTCTATTTTTTCCATCTGGGAGGAAACAAAGGCCTTGTTAATGTTTCTCTGGAAAGGTACCTATGGGAAGTTGAAGGATAGAGAAGGAGACATTTACTGTTTCTATAAACACAATATGGTTTGAAGCTTTTTTACTGTAAGCACATATTTATTTTACAGTCAATAAAAATGAAGGTAATTTGAAATCTTCAAGTCTTAGCTCTACTCTAATGGATATAGTAGGGTAGATGGCAAATAATCATATTTTGTAATACCTCCTTTTCTTGAGGTTTCCATCTCTATGCAGTATGGATTGTTTCTGCTTCAACATAGGACTATTTTCTCATGATTCTCAGTGGGGGGAGATCTTGTATGAATAGAGTCAGAGTCCTGTAACACATTTAAACATCTTTTAAATGTTAAGCTAAGGATAGTGGTTTTTGTTTTTCTTTTCTTCCAGAAATACCTTAGTTATATAAAGTCAAGAACTTCCTCCTGCTTTGCAGAAGTAAGCAATAAAGACATCCTATAATATTAAAGTTAGTGTTTTTCCAAGAAAAGCAGAAGTTTTTAGTGGAATGATTTCCCTCAGACCTTTTAACAGGATATATATACAATTCATGATGAAATTATATCTTATAGATGAGAAAACCAGAAGATGAAAAACTAGAGAAATTTTGGATTGACTTCAACCTCGGAAGTCAGAGTGTAACTTTTTATATAGACAATACTACGGTAACTACTTTCAATTCCTACTTAATCGAACCTAAGTGCTTAGAGACTCTTCATATGCAAATACATTTTGTGCTCATGAATGTAACTTATTTTTTTCCAAGAGTGCTCTTTGGGACTCAGTAAGACTTTTGAAGGAAGCAGTGATTAATTTCAGCGTAATAGGTAAGCTGATAATTCTTAACTACCCCACATTTACTTCTGATTGTAGAGCAGACTTTGTTTTTTGAGGTAGGTGGGAGACAGTGTAGTGTAGTGGAAGGGACACTGCTCAGGGCCAAGAGGCTGGGTTACAAGGTTGGGGGCTCCTTCACTTTGTGACTTCAGAATTCAATTATTTGCCTGTTTTTTTTTTTTTTTTAAACAGTTATAGTTGTTATAGTTGATCAGAAACTTCAAAATAGAACCACCATGTGAGCCAGCAATTTCCTTTCTAGATAGCAGACTTGAAGAAAGATTGGCATACTGATGTTTATTGCAGTATTGTTCCCAATAGCCAAGAGATGGACGCGATCCAAATGTCCATCTACAGGTGAATAAGGAAAAGTGGTATATGTGTATGATGGAATACTATTCAGCTTTAAAAGGGAAGGAAAGTCTGACACTGGCTGCAACATGGATGAAACCTCATGGATGAAACCTCAGGATGAAACCCATTATGCTAAGTGAATAGGCTAATCAAAGAGAACAAATATCCTATGATTCCACTCAAGACATATCTCAAAGTGATGAGACAGGAAGTAAAGTAGGGGCTGTGGGGAGAAGGAAATGGGGAGTTGCTGTTTAATGGGTAGAGATCTAGATTTGCAAGATAAAATTCCAGAGATCTATTGTACAACGATGTGAATATGCTTAATGCTACTGAACAATATATTTTGAAATGGTTAACATGGTAAATGTTTTATGCCACAATTAAAAAATTAGGAGAAGGAGGGTAGGTACTTACAGCCAGAACAGGGAAAGCCTCTCAAGCCAACTCCATGCTGAGCATAGAGCATGACGCGGGGCTGTCTCACCACTGAGGTCATGACCTGAGCTGAAACCCAAGAGTCAGTTGATACTTAACTGACTGAGCCTGCCCCCCGGGCTCTATCCCAGCCAAGCCTAGTGACCTTTAAAACTCCAGACTTCTTAAGCCCTGCTGGTTGCCAGACCTCCCCAAATTCAGCCCTTCTCATTTTCCAAGCCAGTGGCTTTAGAGAACTGTTCTCCTTGTGTGCTCCCCCTGTGTATTCTTTATTGCCCTTCACTGAGACCATGACTTCCTCCCTTCCATAGCACCAGGCATCCATACTTCCTGCCTTCTTCAGTGTGGCCTCTTCTCTCTCTTTAGTTGTGGAATTTGTTCAGTCCATCCTCAGGCCAATTTTGGGGGTATTTAGGATGATTTGATAGTTACCTAGTCATGTTTGTGGGATGAGATAAACCTTGGGTCTTCCTATTCATTCCACAACCATCTTTTCTCAATGTGCTTTTATAATGTTATTCCTCAAATCCTGGAGGGAAGTACCCAGTGCACCGCCAGGGTCACACAAGGTGATCAAGGCAGAGTGCAGACAGAGCAAGTCTTTATTTTAAGGTCTGTTCTTTCTGAAAGAAGTCTTGCAACCCCAACCTTCTTTTTGCATCCATTTGCATGACAAATGATTTTCTTCTCCATCCCTTCACTTTTAATCTGCATGTATCTTTAGGTCTGAAATGGGTCTCTGTAGGCAGCATGTAGATGGGTCTTGCTTTTTTTTTTTTTTTTAAATCCATTCTGTCATTGTCTTTGGAGTGTTTAGTCCATTAACAGTCAAAGATTTACTGATAGGTATGCACTTACTGCCATCTTGTTCCTTGTTTTGTGGTGGTTTATCTAGTTCTGTGTTCTTTCTTGCTCTTTTCTCTCAGTTTTCTGGCTTTTTGGAGTCAAATGCTTGCATTCCTTTCTCTTTTTTATAAATCTGTTACTGGTTTTTTTTATTTGTGGTTACCATTAGATTTATAACCCCTTATACATATAGTAATATATACTTAGGTGATGTTGCTTATATTTGAATCCATTCTTTACTCCATCCACCATGTTTTAGGTATATGGTCTTATACTAACACCCTTTTATTTTGTGAATCCCTTGACTGATTTTTATACATGTATTTAATTTTACTGCTTTTTATGTCTCCTGCTTTTCTTATTATTTATGGTCTTTCCTTTTCACTCAACATCTTTAACATTTCTTGTCCTTTAACTTTTGTTTCTGAGAAATTTTTCTTTTTTTATTAACAGATATGTATTATTTGTTTCAGGGGTACAGGTCTGTGAGTCATCAGTCTTACACAATTTACAGTATTCACCATAGCACATACCCTCCCCAATGTCTATCACCCAGCCACCCTATCCCTCTCCCTACCCCCCCAGTTTGCTTCCTGAGAGTAAGAGTCTTTTATAGTTTGTCTCCCTCTCTGGTCCCATCTTCTTTCATTTTTTCCCTCCCTTCCACCTTTGAACCCTTACCCTGCCTCTCAAATTCCTCATATCAGAGACATCATATAATAATTGTCTTTCTTTGATTGACTTATTTCACTTAGCATAATATCTGGGAAATTATTTATCTCTCCTATTCTGAATGATAGCCTTGCTGGATAGAGAGTTCTTGGTTGCAAGATTTTTCTTACAGCATTTTGAATGTATCCTGCAACTCTGTCTGGCTTGCAAAGTTCCTGCTGAAAAATCAGCTGATAACCTTATGGGGTTTCCTTTGTATGTAACTCTTTTCTCTTGCTCCTTTTAAAATTCTCTTTATACTACTTTTTGCCACTTTAACTATATATTTTGTGGACCTCATTGGTTTGATTTTATTGGTGACTCTCTGCCTCTTGGATCTGTATATGTTTCTTTCCCCAGATTAAGGAAATTTTCCGTTATTATTTCTTCAAGTAGGGTTTCTGCTCCCTTTTCTTTTTTCCTTCTGGGATTCTTATAATGTGAATGTTACGCTCGGTGATGTTGCTGAGTTTGCTCAGTCTATTTTCATTTTTTATTTTTCTCTCTCCTGTTCCACTTGATTGCTTTCCATTACTCTGTCCTCCAGGTCACTAATCTATTCTTCTTTCTGTCTCCTATTTATTCCCATCTAGTGTATTTTTAAATTTCAGTTATTGGGGTCTTCATCTCTGATTGATTCTTTGTTTTTGTCTCTTTGATGGTCTCACTGAGGTCTCCCATTCTTTTCTTAAATCCAAGGAACATCTTTATGACCATTACTTTTAACTTTCTATCAGGAATATTATCTATTTCATTTAGCTCTTGCTATAATTTTGTTCTTTCATATGAGACCTATTCCTCTGTCTTATTTTGTTTCTGTCTCTTTCTATGTGTTAGGAAAGTCAGCTATGCCTCCCACTCTTGGAAGTAGCGGCTTTATGAAGAGGTCCCATAGCACTCTGCATTGAATATCCCTTATTCACTAGAATCGGACAGTTTATGAGTATCCCCCTTACTTTGTTGCATGTGTCCTATTGTAGCTAAGCCACATTTGCACCCAGTCCAGTTGTGTGCAGTGGCTCTTTGCCTGTCGTGGCAGGGTTTGATCCCTGTGTTTTTAGTGGGTCTCTCTGGGCTGCCTTGGGCTTAAATTGAGTACCAAAGGTTCAAGGCACTTTGCCTGTATTGTACCCTGAGAAGCTTCCATTGGTTGGAGGGGCCTGCAGTCAGACTCGCTGCCAGCCTCTTCCCCATGACTGGTACCCACAGTGGGACTGGTATATATGGTTATCTCCCTCCTCTCCCTGATCAGGAGTCACTTTGGGGTGATAGTGGCCCCCGTTGAAGCTGCTGGCACACTGCAGGCTTGTGATACTTCTTTGGGTGGGCTCCAGCCAAGGGTGTACTGGAGTGAAGGGTCCTTGGGAGAACGCAGGAGTGGGATGTGTGGTGCCCTGTGTCAGACACATACTTGAAATTTTATAGTAGCCTATTAAAAAGGTAAAGAGAAGATTGATTTCAACATATCCCATTTCACCCAATATATCATGAACATTAACATTTTAACACGTAATCACTAAGAAGTGAGATCTTCTGCCTGTTCTTTTTGGTGTGTGAAGTCTTCACAAACTGGTGATGTGTTTCATGCTTCTAGCACATGTTGGTTTGCACTGGCCATGTTTTGGGTGTTGAGGGACCACAGATCCAGACCCATGTGTCTCATTCTTCTTTTCTCCTCAATCTGTGACCCTTTGTTTTGCATGTTCTTTCAGGCAGTTTACTTTTCTCTCCTGCAGCTTGGGACTCAGCTCGTAGTTACTGTGACTTATTGTTGAACTCCTAATGAATTTTGGTCTAAACTGCTTCCCGAAGCCAGTTACTATTTGTCAGTAGAGAGCAGATGTCCTGGTAGGAGGCCCTCCCAGAGACTGTTGTCGTCTGGGACACAGGTCCCTCTAGACACCCAGGAAGCTTCTGAAGTGGAGTTCATTGAAATGAATTATTCCATTTTTGTGTGTGGGGAATAGTGATTTTTATTTTGAATTTTTAGAAGTGAGGGACAGCTGAGAGAATGAGAATGAATGTTGTATTTAACATATTGGAGTGAAATTCCTGCTGCAAGTGAAAGCTTTGTATTCAAAAAATGCTCCTTATAAATCAGTTTTAATTCTATAGACATCAAAACCATTTCCCTGGCTTTGTTGCTGAGGTAAGCTGCTTCCTATCTTTGCAAGATGAACCACATCATCCTGTTGTATTTATATAGATAAACACACACAGGTGCATCTAAAAAAATTTCAAAGTAACTTAATTCAATTTCTGTTTAACTTATTGCAGAAAATCTGAACAGTTGACAACTATCCTAGTACAGTTATAGAATCTAATAATTTTTCAGTATATTGATATACATATGTATACTTTGCTCTTTTTTGTTAGAAACTGAAAATATGAAGATCCTCATTGTTTGCCTGAAGAAACCTATTAATATTGGCAACAAAGAAGTGATGAAAGTAGAAATCCATTTTGATTTGCAGTTCAACATCTCACAGGCTTCCATTGAAGCTTTAGGAGAAGACAAACAGGTGGCAGATTTAGTTCTTGATTATTTGAAAATGTTTTAATATATTTTTTTTCCCTGTCTCTTACTTCCTTGTTGGGTTTTGATATGAACAATTGCTCAAGCAGATTGATCTTTGGAATATCATGTAATAAGAGTTGAGAAATCTAGTTTTTCCCATATATCATTGCCTTACGTCCAACACAAAGCCTCTTCCTACCTTAAAATGCTTTAAGCCATTTATTGCGAAGAGTTGAAAATTGTCTAGGATAACATCACGACCTCACCACATTCTTCCTGAAGTCTTGAAGGTACTTGCTGTGGGCTTCTTAGCATTTCCTTCTCTCCCTCCAATCCTTGAGAACTGAGGGGAATCACTAGAAATAGAATCACTAGAAATCAATAGAAATAGTATCTCTTAAGGAGTTTTTCTGAAGTTTGGTTTCCTGGTCTTAAGGTGAAGCAGTCTGCGCCTCTTCTAGACTGCTACGGCCTCCATATCACTAATTATAATATATCTTATTTATACCAGAGCACAATGCCTTGGGAACACCTGGGTGGCTCAGATAGTGACGTGTCTGTCTTCAGCTCGGGTCATGATCCCAGGGTCCTAGGATCAAGTCCCGCATCAGGCTTCTTGCTCAGCCAGGAGTCTGCTTCTCCCTCTGCCTGACACTCCCCCTGCTTGTATGGGTGCTTGACAAATAAATAAAACCTAAAAAAAAAAAAAAATTAAACCCTTAAACAAAACAAAATACAATGCCTTCACAGATGTCAGGCGGAGCAAAGATATTTGTGATTAAAAAGACCTAAGATACTGTGTTGGTGGCCATTAGAAGGCTGAATTAAGAGATCAGAGACCTGAGGCCGAGGGCCCATTTCTTTTTAGCAGTGAGTTGAATATGAAAACATGTTCTATTCTACTAAGTGCTCTGCAGTAGGGTTTCCAAAGACTCACTGCATGAAAAGAACATTTCATGGATTAGGAGGAGAAATAAGAGTAGAATCAATCACTTAACTTAAAAAAATGCCTCCTATATCTTGTTACATATGAACTGGCCTAACACTGATGCTAGACTGGCTGAGATCCCAAGAGGGAAGGCCTCCAACTCCTCATCAAGTGGGCTCTTGGCTTTATGGGAGAACGAATTCAAGAGCAAGACATGTAGAGAAAGGGACAAAGATTTATCAAGTCTAGAAGTAAGAAAGGAACTTCTTCACATACAAAGCAGTGGTCTGTCCTCCCAGATAGGGAAGGAGACCCCCCCATTTCCTTAGATGGGGGTTTTTGTATCTTTAAAATTAACCATATAGATAGGGGCTTTCTAACTTTGGGTTTATCATTTACAGTTGGCAATAAGATTAACTTCTTTTCTAACTTATATTTGATTGTTCTGAGCCTTAAGTTTGCCTTAACAATTTTTTTCAGAGTTTACTCCTCTTTTAAAGGTCATATGTATTTTGGCTTGTGTTTCAGATGTTGCCAGACCAGACGAGACGCTCCTCAGAACTTTCTGGTAAATTTGAGAAAGAAGACCCTGAGATTACTAGCAGCCTCAAAAGAGAGACAGGTATACAGGGAAATAAAACTTCTTACTTTAAATTCCTTTTAAAAAACAAAGATAGGGGCGCCTGGGTGGCTCAGTTGGTTAAGCGACTGCCTTCGGCTCAGGTCATGATCCCAGAGACCCGGGATCAAGCCCCACATCGGGCCCCCTGCTCGGTGGGAAGCCTGCTTCTCCCTCTCTCACTCCCCCTGCTTGTGTTCCCTCTCTAGCTGTGTTTCTCTTTGTCAAATAAATAAAACCTTTAAAAAAATAAAATAAAAAACAAAGATAAAACCTTATTTGCAAGAGGTCACTGCAAGCCTGTGGTGCAAGAGAGTAATAAATATGCCATTGTACCTACAGAGAACAAAGTTGCTAGCCACCTTGAATCCTTTTCCCTACCCAGTACATGGTCTTGTGGGTCAATTGGAAATGAAAAAGAAAAAAAGATAGTCACGACTGTAGCTACCCTCAAAGCTGACCCTGCATAGATCCTGTATCTATTAGGAGTTAATCCCAAAGTCCTCTTAGATTTCAGACTTGGAAGTTTAATACAGGATTGTAACTACCAGCTTTTACCAATAGATGGCGACGTACCTGCGGTGTGGGGTCCCATGAAGAGCAACTAGAGAATGTGTTCACCATGGTGCATGGCTATTGTTACCACTTCTAATGCTCTCTTCTCTGTGTGTAGCCCAGAAAGAAGAATCCACCAAGCTGGCCGAGTTAACGAGTGCTAGAGATGAGCGCTGCCTAATAACTCTCCTCTTCAATGACCAGTCTAAGCCTGTTGTGAGTAGGGGATGTTGGGTACAAGAATCTGAACTGTGTTTGCCAGGATGCTGACAGATAGAAACTACCTCTCCTGGCTTGTCATTTATTTTTTTCCCTAACTCCTGCCCTTTTTTTTGGGGGGGGGGGAGGGACCATCATCTACTTTGCCTGACATGTTTATGTGTTCTCCTCTTTCACACATCTTGGCTCTCCCTTGGATTGTGTGACTTGGCTGGCTCTGCCTCATTCCCTAACTTTGGATCTAGAGACCAAGATCTAGGGAAAAAGAGTCTCATGTTTGCAGTGAGACGTGGTTTTCCCTTTCTAAATATAGGAACTTGGGGAAAATTACTATCATTGAGCCTGAGGCTTCTCCTCTATAAAATGGAGGTAATGGATCGTTCAAACTGTAGCTCTCTTAAGTACTATACATTTTGTTTTTAATCCTAACATACTGTTTGGTGTATACCAGTATTCAGATCAGTCCTAACTTTCATATATTTGATTACATGGACATTTTACAGAAGTATAACCATAGTGTTTTTGGTATGGACAAATCTGAGGGCACATACATCAATTTTTTGGAACAGCCAACAGTCATTAGGAGTCAAGCCTGGTATCTTAGTATTTATTAGAAATGCTTTTCTTGGGGCACCTGGGTGGCTCAGTTGGTTAAACAACTGCCTTCAGCTCAGGTCACGATACCAGAGATCCGGGATCGAGCCCCACATGGGGCTTCCTGCTCGGCGGGAAGCCTGCTTCTCCCTCTCTCACTTCCCCTGCTTGTGTTCCCTCTCTATCTGTGTTTCTCTCTGTCAAATAAATAAAATATTAAAAAAAGAAATACTTTTCTTTGGATATGTAAAGTGACTCTAAAGGAACTTTAAAAGAGGGACTTCAAAGTCACCATAATTATTTTTTTATTCTACAGCAAACAAATACAACCGATAGTTCACCTGAAAAATTGAAACTGGGTGACCTACCACAAGGTCAGCTTTAAAAAAAAAAATCTGTCCTAAGACTTGAGTCGTATACTTAAATGTTTACTTGAAGTTTAACCATTTGTTTTTTTAATTTTCATGATTAACAGTCACTTCAAAAGATTCTTCAGATTTACAAGGACCATTGGTAACAATTCAGGATCCTAAATTAAATGACAAGTCTAGGTATGTGATTTTTTTCAAAATTAATAAACCATGTTGATTGTGACTAGGTAATGTATAAGTCAGCTGTCTTTCCATCTTTTCTGTGTCTGGCCACACCCCACACAAGGAGAGAGCATTGGCTGTAGCGTTCTTTTTTTTTTTTTTTTTTTTTTTTTTTTTTTTTTTTTTTTTTTTTTTTTTTTTTTTTTTTTTTTTTTTTTTTTTTTTTTTTTAAAGATTTTATTTATTTGATAGAGAGAAACACAGCGAGAGAGGGAACACAAGCAGGGGTAGTGAGAGAGGGAGAAGCAGGCTTCCCGCCGAGCAGGAAGCCCGATGTGGGACTCGATCCCGGGTCTCCGGGATCATGACCCGAGCCGAAGGCAGTCGCTTAACCAACTGAGCCACCCAGGCGTC
>PITA01031844.1:0-14668 GCA_004023965.1 Spilogale gracilis
ATGTCATCTTGACAAGTGAAACTCTAAATCCACTTAAAAAACAACTTTCTATGTTTCCCTTGCTCCGACCCCTGGAAACTACCATTCTCCCGCTCTGTCTCTCTGATTTTGACTGCCCAGGTCCCTCTGATAAGCAGAATCATATAGCATGTGTCCTTTTGTGTCTGGCATATTTCATTGAGCATGATGTCTTCATGGTCTGTCCAAGTTGTAGCACAGGTCAGAATGTCCTTCCTTTTAGAGCTGAATAGTACTCCTTTGCATGGATGTACCCCCCACCTTGTTTATTCCTTCATCTGTTGATGGGCACCTTATTGCATCTACCCCTTGGCTGTGGTCTGCAGGCCTGCGAAGAACTTGAGCGTACAGCTACCTGCCTGAGTTTCTGCTTGGTCATTCTTTTGTTTCCATACCCAGAAGTGGAATCACCGGTTGGATGGCAATTCTATTTTTAATCCTTTAATGAACTGCCACTATTTCTGGCCACAGACTTAGACCCGATAGGAAGCTCAGAAACCCACACAGGCCTGCTTGGTGACAGGGAAAGGTGAGTCCAGCAAAGGAGACTTCTTCCTGCTTGTCATGTGAGTCGGTGGCCTAGGCAAGATCCAAACATAGGGATCTCGGTGAGTGCTTCTGGTACCTTGAAAGGCAGCTATGGGAACACCTCTTGGAGGCATGGTAATTCTATGGATAGGGACACAAGGGCCCAGAGAGAGACGGTGATGCCACATGGTCAGCTGGGTTGGTGGGCAGGCAGCCTCCCGGCCCCGTATGTTCTAGCTCCTCAGTGTTCTGGAAAGCTTCCCCGTTCCAAGCTTCAGGTCTCAAGGCCCAGTCCTTCCCTCTGGTCTCCAAAACCCCAGCACGATGGGGCTGGATGCTGTGGAAGGAACACGATATGGAGACCCTAGCCCTGGCTCTGTGATCCCAGGTGAGTTCTTCTCTTTTTTGCAGGCCTCAATTTACCCTCCTGTAACAGTTGAGAAGGGGCAGGGGAACTCCCGGGACCCCTGTAGCTTTGTTCCTCCCCATCCTCCCCATCCCCTTCTATCCCTGGGGTATGTTCCCTCTGGTGGAGACAGGATCCCAGTTCCCAGGTTCTCTGCTTTAATGGGGAGTACAGATGATGGGCCTGGGAGCCAGGAGCAGGGCAAAGAGGATGGATGGGAATGCAGGCTTCGAGGCAGCCCAGACAGGAGACCCCACACTTTGCCTCTGTGTCCTCGCCATCACTGGAGAGGCACGGGGCACCCCAGCTGCTGCTGAACCATTTGCCCCTAGGAGTCAACATTGCTGAGGGCCAGAGGGGGCAGTGTCCCCAAAGGCCTTCATCCTCCAGCTCTGGGGGAAGGCCCTGTGCCCTTAGGGTCAGCCTGTCACCCTGAGTTCATTAGAGATGCATAAGGTCCAATATGTGATCAAGACCCAGAGACGGCTGGGTCTATAATAAACATCCCCTCCTGCCCCAGCTGGCCGGCACTGTGGAAGCCCTAGGTGGCAGCCAGTATGATTTATTTATTACTGAGCACTTAGGCAGCTGTTCTGGGCTTCTGCCCAGAGTGCCCTCCTGCCTTTTCCCATCCAGCCGGCCCGTCTCCTTGCCCAGGCCACTTCTTCTCTGCTCCAGTCTGTTCTGTCCTGAGCTGCCCCTGCCACCTGAGGGTCGAGCACAAAGCGAAGCCCATCACAGCCATCTGGAGGTGTCATGGCTAGCATGGTCATCGGGACCCCCAACATTCCAGCTCAGGAACCTGCCTCGCAGACACTGTAAGAGACTCATGGTCCCACAGGTGGTAAGTGGCAGAGCCAGGCCTGGACCCCCAGCAAGTTCGTGGAATGACCTGAGTCCTTGGGCAGCCTCCCCACCTGCCTAGAGCTGCGCTTGGGAGGAGAAGGGGGAATTTGCATCTAGCAAGATCAGTGACTGAATGGGTAGGTCTGCTTTGGAAGCCAGCCTTGCTCATGGGTGATGGAGACCACAGGGCTGGTCTGGGATTCCAGGGCGTACTCTATCCCTGATGGCTGCGTGGCCCTGGACAAGGAGCCCAGCTTCTCTGAGCAGCTGCTGCCCCATCCTTACCCTGGGAGTCCAAGGAACCATCCTGCCCCGTGTGGCTGTGAGCCCTATGCCAGGAAGGGGCAGTTCTGAGGAGCCCTTACCATTACTGGTCACTGTTTCACCATATTGGTAGAGCGGTACTCCTGGTACTCTCAAGGAGAAGAGAGAAACTGGAGAGCTGGAATCTTCGGAAGGCAGACTTGACTCCCCATCCTGCAAATTCCAGAGAAGCTTAGCCTCGACCACCTCTAACCAGAGCTGGAGGGGACAGTCAATCAGCCCCTCCCCTCACTGTCTTATTGTCATTGAGGTCAGAGCCAGATGAGTCCGAGGAACCTGCTTGTCTAGCTGCTGAGGCCCAGAGAGGGAAAAGGGTGGCACAAAATCACACAGCAGTCAGTGGGGTCCGTCCCGGTTCCCTGCCCCTTGCGGATACTGCTGGCGCTGGGGCTCTGTAGAGCATCTGTACACATCTTTTTTTTTTTTTAAGATTTTATTTATTTATTTGAGAGAGGGAGGGAGATCAAGAGTGAGAAAGAGCACAAGCAGGGGGAGCGGGAGAGGGAGAAGCAGACTCCCTGCTGAGCAAGGAGCCACCACTCGGGACCGGATCTCAGGACCCTGAGATCATGACCTGAGCCGAAGGCACCCGCTTAACCAACTGAGCCACCCAGGTGCCCCAGTCCTGTAGACATCTTGACCTTCTCCCCGAGTGAACATTTGCGGCAGGGGTCACCAGCAGAGTGCCGGCATGTCCTGTCACGTGGGCTGGGAAGACACACGGAGGGAGAGAAGAGGCTCCCAAAGGCCCAGAGAGCTGGCCTTGCTGACCCAAGGGGCGGAAGAGGCCCCGCCATTCACTGTGTGCCCAACAGTGGGCTCAGGGCCAGGCCAGGAATCAGGGATTGGGATCATAGTAAAGTGATCCTGGCCATCTCCCGGTTCCCATCATCCAGCTGAGCAAACCGAGGCTCGGCGAGGTAGAATGGTTTCGCCGAGCCCGCACTGCTTTAGTTCTGCATGGAAGCCAGCTCTCCCGGCCTCCAGAGGCCCCATCCTTCTCCTGGGACCGTGTTCCCTTCCCCGTGCGCTTTCAGGCAAATTCTGTTGGGCTCTGGCCCCTGCCTCTCTCCTGAGTGGGGCTGTGCTGTACCTGCTCTCAGTGACCCCTTGCCCTCTGCCCCCCACCCCAGGCTGCCCTAGTGAGTGGTGACATCAGACTTAGCACATTGTCATGCCACGGCCACCCCCGAGCAACATCACTGCTGCCTGGCTGAATAATTCATCAAACCTTGTTTACTCTTCCTGGCTGTTAGTGGCTCTCAAAACCCCACCACAGCCTCCTCCCAGGTCCAGCTGCCCTGGCCTCCACCCCCATCTCTCCAATTTGGCCACCAGAAATCTGCTCCAGGCCCGGCTGTGTGCATTGGCCATGAATTATTCAGGCCTCATTTGGCTGGAGCTGGGGCGGATATTGGGACTGGAGGAGAGTCCGGGCCTCTCAGTTCGTCCCATTTGGGCCCCGGGGAAGGCGCACGTGGGAGACAGACAGACTTCTGTTCTCATCACCATCTGAGCTGGAACCCAAGGCCTGTGGGGCTCTAGAGTCCTCTGCGAGCCCCAGGGAGCCGCGGGCCTCAGTGAGCGGTCCCCGAGCTTGAAGCACAGAGACGCGCACACAGCCCATCATCAGTCTTCCAGGCTGCGGGGGGATTGCCGGGCCTACATCCATCAGCAAGCAGATGACACGTTCTGTCAGAAGGGCCGAGAACAGGGTTCAGGAGTCCCACAGCCTCGGTGAAAATCCAGCCCCATCTACCTCCCGGCTGAGTAACCTTGGGCAAGTTGCCTAACCTCCTTGTGCTCAGGTTTTCATCTGTCCGATGGGGATAAGGGTGCCTGCAATGCGTAACCTGTCCTGCAGAGCAGACAAGATCACGCCTCTGATATACTGGGATGTGTCCCATGCCCGACCCACACAGCACGCCGTGCTTTCATTGCTCAGCTACTTGTTGCCTTTCCCACCATGCCCAGAGCTTTCTGTAAGAAGGCACTGGCTTCTATTTTTCTCGGCAAGAGAAAATTGTTCTTCTGTCCCAGAACTAGTCCTGAGGTGGTTGCTGGTAGATGCTGGTAAATGCTTCTTGAATGAATGAATAAATGAATGAGTGAGAAATTGCTCTCCAGAGAGGCAATGGGCTGATTTATAGAGCAGTGAGGAAGCTCCTATAGCCAGGAGCATTCCATTGGGCCACAATTCGCCCGGCATTTACAGCGACGGAGGCTCCTCCCCTCTCATTAAGCTGCAGCGACTCTCGGATTTAATGAATCCATGTGGGCTGTAGGAGTTGGTGGTGGTAGGGGATGATGATGGCGATGATGGTGATAAAAGGGAGAAATCCTCCCATGCAAGGTGAGGTGAGGCAGACAGAAGATGCAGCTGACCCCCCGGTCCAGCTATCACATAGAGTGTTTCCCAGGATTCCTGCTCCCCAGCCCTCAGTAAGCCCTCGGTAGAAGTCTACCAAGTGGGTGACTGTCCCCAGTCCATAGACAATTGGGAGACTCAGGACGTAACCCTTCTCAACCCAGCATGCAAATGCCTCAGTCCACCCCAACCCAGCTTCTGTGGTCCCTCTACCTTGTTCTTTGTCTCAGTTTCCCCAGCTGTAAAAGTGGGTCTCCCGAGTTGCTCATCTAAACTGGCTACTCCCGCCCCACCCGGGCCTGTCTGGGGGGGGACCCCTGGTCATCACGCTTCTGGCAGCCTGGGACATGGGGGGACTGCCCCCACAATGTGGAGCACTCATCAACTATTTGGTTATTTCTGTGGCTTTCAAAGAGACAGCTTCCGGGATTCAAGACCAGGTGGTGCTGGTCTTTTTTTGGAGGTGCTAATTAATAATTTAACTTCATATAATGATAATTTTATCTTGTTGCAGTTTGTGGATTTATGATTATCTCATCCATCCAGTGTCTGGTGCTCAGCATGGAGCATCTCTCCTGCTGTCTACCGGAGTGTGCTTCTGGGAGAATCTCCCCATGGGGAGGGGGACCAAGAGAGGCACCTGCTTGGAAGGTCTCCCAAGCCCATTTCCTCGGCCCCTCTCCAGGAGCCTGTGGGGCTGGACAGCTCTCTGCAATCTCTCAAGGGCTGTTTGGCCTGGGAACCAGGGATAGAGATAGTGACCCTTCTCATCTTGGTTTTGGTGGAAATGGGGAACAAGAGGAAGCCCAGGGTCAGCCTGTCGCAGCAGGAAGGGCCCTGCAAGAATGTCACATCTGGCATTATCCTGCCCCACTCAGTAAGGGGGACAGAGGCTAGAGACGGGATAAACTGGCCTGGAGGAATGGGGCAGCTAGTCACGGAGCCATCCTAGAACCCCAGTCTCCCATGCCCAGCTAAGTCTCATGGCCTTCCAGCATGTCCTTCCTCCCAGAGCTGACCCATTTGTCCTGCCCCTTCCCTGAATACAGAGACTAGAGCTTGGTGGGGGCAGGTGCATTTTGCATGGAGGCGAGGGGGGAGCCCTCAGACCCCTCCTCTTATGAGGCCTCGGGACCAGGGCACCCTGACTGTTTTTCTTGCTGGCAGAGGACAGGTGGGTTTAAATTCCCAGAAGAGAAATTTGAGGGCATGGTTGGTAATCCCTCCTGAACATAAGCAAAACCTTTTCTCAGCCTCTGGTTTGCCTCCCGTTCTCCCTATCAGGTAACATCCTATTGTCCAGAAGTGGGCGTGGCTTAGATTCACCTCACCTGCAAGAGACAGTGGCGCTAGGACCAGGGCTAGGGAGCAGTGAGGCCGGAGCAGGAGGCAGGCGCCAGGCCTGACTCAGGAGGGCCACTGCTGATGTCATCTGCAGTCCCTGGATGGTTTGAAGCCGGGAATGGCCTGATGGCTTAGGTGAGACCCTTGGGCTATAGAGGTTTCTGTTTATCCTCTTGTGATACTAGGGAGAGTGCTCTGAGAGCACAGCAAAGGCAGCGTCTGTGCCCAGGCTGTGCATAGGACCCTACTGGGTCTTCTCTGCCAAGGGACAGGGCTATGGAGTGGAGCGCCACTGTTGGGCTCCTCCTCTCTGTCCACATAGGGTCTCAGTTTCCCTTCCACTCAAAGCTGGGCTGGGCACCAGGCCTCAGGTTGGCCTCAGTCTAGGCTAATTAGATGCTAATGCCCAAGACCACATTGGCTGTGGCATCAAAGTGTGTGGGGAACCTCCTGACAGCTTGAGAAACCCCCCAGCCACTCTGGGCAGCTTGAGCTCAAGCTGGGATGTTTTCCCAGCAACTGTATCTGCCACTTCTCATTAGAGCTGGTGCCCACCGTAACTGCCAGCGGGCAGTGGGGCATTAACTGGCCGTGTTCTTCCCTGGAGCCCTGGGGAGGCTGCTGACAGGTCTGGTGGGGTCCCAGGGGCCTCTGGAAGCTTCCTCGGTGCCAAGATCTGGTCTTGCCCATTCCACATCCCCTTGACTGGGACTCAAGTGCGAGATCTCACGAGGACCTCAGGTGCTGAGGACGACATGGTGACCTTTCTTTGTTTGGACTTCTATGGGCCTATGGTAGTTTGCATTTAGGCAAATCTCAACTCTGACACAAGCTTTCTCCCCCGGATGCTTAGGATTCAAGAACCTTAGAAGGTCAGAACCGAGCAGTCCTTAATGATTAGCAAATGCAGGGGATTTTATTTTTAGCATTTGTTTTTGGTTTGCCTTAAAAATTGTCCAAATAATATATCTGCAAATGAAAAAAAATTTTTTAATACCAAGAGGTTTATAATAAGAAAGCACAGTCTTTCCCCACCCTTCCTCCTTCTACTCTTGCTTTTCACAGGGATGGTATATTTTTAGCTCTTTTGGCGTCCTGTTTGCCGTGCGCCTTCATATTTTGAAGTAATACGAGTACGATGCTGTGTCTGGCTTTATCAGGTTTAGATACCATCTACTGACTTCCTGCTATGGTCGGCAAGGATTTCGCTCTGATGCTCACCTCACTTCTGCCCCTTCTTCCTTACACAGATTGACTGTACGTCTTAGTCAAATCTAGAACATGATGATGCTGAGGGGCAAGCACTGGATGATTTTCTTTCTCCCACTTTTTTTCTGTTGTGGCAAAAAAAGTTGGTGTTCTTCAGCTGGTTTGTCTGCTCTGTGCCTTTCCCCACTTCTGTTCCAGTTAGGTAGGCTCTGTATGGCTGGAGTTCTCCCTTTGGGCTGAGGTCCTGAAAAAGTCTGCCTCTCCCATCTCTCTCTTCCCTCATGAGGAGGGGACCTGGCTTGCAGGCTCTGGGTTCCATCTGATCCTCCAAAGGGAGGACTGGCTGGCCCCTAGTGGAACATGATGTCAGGGAGGAATAAACTCTTACTGTCGCTGACGTCTAGTAGTAACCACTCGGAAAAATGCACCCAGAGGTAACAAGCATGTCACATTTTCAACTGCATTGTTTTTTAAAGATGTTACTTATTTATTTGACACACAGAGAGGCAGAGCACAAATGCGGCAGAGGGAGAGGAAGAAGCAGACTCCCCGCTGAGCAGGGAGCTGGCCACGACCACAGGGCTGGAGCCCAGGATGAGATCATCACCTGAGCCGAAGGCAGACGCCTGACCAAAGGAGCCCCCCAGGCACCCCTCAACTGCATTGTTTTTAAAACTTTTTCCAAATGGAGCCTCAGATTTACCATACCATTATCATCAATATTTTGTTCACAAGCATTGTCTTATATCAGCTCGTCTATCAATCCCTCCTGTTGCCTGGATTCTATTTTTTAGCTCTACGTCCTACTTCAGCTGGAGCATATCATCTGGTAGCTTACTAAGTAAAAAGGTGTGCCAAGTGAATTTTTGGAATCCTTCTATATCTAAAAAAAAATTATATTCAACGTATACCTTAACTGTGTGTCTAGGTATAGAATTCTTTGTTCAAAACAATTTCTCCCAAGAATTTAAAAGAATTCACTGTTTCAAAGAATTTAAAAAAATTTACTGTTACCTAGTAGGCAGTTTTGCTCTTGAGAAGCCTTATAGCCATCCTGACTCATGTTCCTTTCTATGAAACCTGTTTTTTTTTCTTGCTGAAATCTCTTAGGATCATCTCTTCATCCATAGATTCTGGCATTTTACAGCAGAATACCTTGGGGTGGATCTATGCATTGTTCTGCATACTTGGTCGGTCCTTTGATCTTTGAGTGCTGGGAAATACACTTGAATTATGTCTTTGAGCTCCAGGGTTGATTTCTGCATGAGTCAAGCATGGAGGCAACAAAGTTACTTTAACAGACCTTAAAACAGAAGGACTTACTCTCATGATGGAGAGTCACTGATTTAGGCTGAACTTGGCTGCATGGCATGCACCTGGGAGGAGGTCGGTGGGGTGGGGGGGCTAACCTAGCATGGGGCTGGCTGGTGGAGTGTGGCTCTGCTCTAGATGTGTTTCACTTTCATTATGGAGCCAGTGGGCTGGTCCAGGCTTGTTCTTGGTCTGGTGATTGCAAAGAAGTAAGATTTGCAATTCCTTACATTATCTCCCTGCCCATGCAGGTCATGCACCTGCCTTTGTTCTTCTTGATCCCTCTCTTAGTAGTAAGAACTCACAGCATGGTGTTCTAGAATGTAGACTGTAGACTTGGGGGTGACGGCCTCGTTGCATAGCTCGGTTCCATGGCTTACTAACTAGATGACTGTTCTTGAGCTTGGATTCTTTCTTCCTTAGAGTCCTCATCTTTAATGGAAACAGAAATAGTAGCATACGTCAGGAATTATTGGGAACATTAAGAAAGTCACCACATGGGAATCACTGGGAAGCACCCATCCTTGGCACCCGCCACAAACCCCTAGCTACCCACTGTCCATTGTGCCATCTCTTCTCAAATAAATGTGTGATGCTGAGAGGCTGAGTGGCAGTTTAGTGTGAAAGTTTGTGGAAAGGACTTCAGTGTGGACTCCTGGGCGGGACTTCTGCTCTTACAACTGAACATCATATTGGTATTTTAAGCTTTTTGTTTTTGTGTTCATAAGCAATTTTTTCCCCAATAAAGCAGGCAGCAATGAGGGGTCCTATGACTTACGGAGCCTGGAGTTCTCAGGGATTTCCATGTAATCCTCCTTTCCATGGCAGCCCATACGGAAAGCAGAGGGAAACAGAAATGCCCTGTTGGGGAGAGGGGTGGGGCTTGGGGACCCCCACTTACTGCCTCCACTTCAGTGTCCTTTGGAGACATTGGGTCTCCAGCACTTGCTTTGAAAACCCCGAGACACAACTGTCCTGCCCTCATTTGACACATGGTTGAGCCCAGGCTAGGAGAACAAAATTAACTCAGCCTTTGACTCCTAGTTCAAAACTCTCCCTTCCACACTTTTTTACTTCTGAATAGATGGTATGCAGTTGATTTCCATTTTGCTATTCCAAAAAAGTTAAGGATTTAATTTCAACTTCCTCCCCTCAAACTCCTGCAGGGTCTAGCATCTCTGACCCTAGCATGACATTCTGCGCTCATCCCTGCCACCTCTGGAGATAATGACAAGGGCCCGGGAATTGCTACCTGCTGGGGACAAGAGCTCTACCTTTTATTTTTCCTCAAATGTTCTCTTCCCATACTGAGGCCTCCGCCAGCCTCTGTGATCTGAGCTCCTACTCGTCCCCTTTGGTGGGGACGTCCCAGACAGCAGTGCCTCTGTTCCTTCAGCCCACTCTCTTGTGCATCGGAGGAGCTCACAAGGTCATGGATTCTAACAGCCAGACACACTCGAGAACACCCCATCCTGTTTCTCTGTCTCCAGCAAAATTCATCTTTATCTTTTCAACAGGAATGCTGCCTTTTTGACAGTCTTGCCCCAAGTAAGTTCCTGATCTCTTGAGTTTCATTTATTCTTCTGTAAAATGGGTATATGGGGCATGCCTTCTTGGACTTGGGGGAAAATCAAATAGCTCACATAGGACTTGGAACTGTGCTGGTCACACACACGCACACACATACATACACACACACACACACACACACACACAGAATCGCTCGGTAAAGGTTAGCTCTTATTACTGTGTATCCTGCAAAATGTCCCATTCTGTCTTTTGGTTTATGTCCAACTTCTCCACCAGGCGGGTAGGTCTCAAGCTCTGAGGGCTGGCTTTTAAAAAATGGTTGCTGGGCCCCATTTTAGATCAATTAACTATGATTCTCTAGGGATGAGGCCCAGGTGCCCAGTGTTTTAAAAGCCTCCCCAGCCAGGGTTCGATCAGATAACCAGGACTGAGAAAGCTGAGTTGGCCCAAGAGCCACCGGAGAGCAAGGACCAGGCACTGCCCATTTTTAAATGTGAGATATTGTGATTTATACCAAGAAATATATATTGGGTCTTTGTCCCATTTCAGACACAGAGATTTCCTAAAACCTTTGGAATTTTCTAAGTGATTACAGCAAAAGGTGCCTTTTTAAAAATTTAAATTCAATTAGCCAACACATAGTACATCATTAGTTTCAGGTGTAGTGTTCAGTAATTGATCAGTTGAGTGTAATACCCTGTGCTCATCACGTCATGTGCCCTCCTTAATGCCCATCACCCAGTTACCCCATCCCCCCACCCATCTCTCCTTAAAAGGTGTCTTTTTATGCTAATGAGGTGATTATTGGAAAGCCCCTACCTCATTTAAGGAGAGGGGCTTGTTACTAGGGAAGCCAAACCTGTGATTAGAAAGTTGAACTTTGAGTCCCTCCCTAACTTCTGGAGAGAGAAGAGGGTATGGCCGGCGATTTAACCAACCATGCTCGTGTATTGGAATTTCCATAAACACCAACAAGGTGGATTCTGAGAGCATCTAGGAAGGTGAACATGTAGCGGTGCAGGGAGAATGGTATACTCTGAGAACATGGAGTTCAGCACCCTTTCTACGGACCTTGTCCTATGCATCTCTTCTATCTGGCTGTTCCAGAGTTGTATCCTTTCATAATAAACTAATAATCCGGCAAGCAAAATGTTTCTCTGAGATCTGTTGGAACCTCCAGTCTATAGCTGGTCAGTCAAAGCACAGGTGACACCTGTGGGGTGGGGGGGTGGGGAAGTGGAGGAGACAGTCTTGTAGGACTGAGCCCTTAACCTGGGGGATCTGAGGCTCTTTCCAGGTAAATCATGTCAGAATTGAGTTGAATTACTATAGGATGCCTAGCTGGTGTTGGAAGATTGCACAGTGGGGTGGGGCAAGACCCCACACATTGGTAGAGGTGTTGAGTCCTAATATCCTACACAGCTCCTTGCATCCAGGATTCCCTGACTGCTGAATGGGTGAATGAATGAGCACATGTTAGAAACAGAGTCAAACCTGGAATGAGAGGGCCTTTGTGGATGAGGGTTTTGCCTTGAGATGAATCAGGATCAGCCCAGACCTGCCTGGATGATCAGGGTTCCAGCAGAGAGGGCCCTGGGATGTCTGCATGGGCCTGGGGGCTGGGGCTCTGCTCAAAGGTGTGGGGATCACTCACCTCACGAAGTGCTTCCGTTAGACCTCATCCCAATCCCACAGGTAGGTGCTATTCTTTCTTATTCCTCCTATGACCCTATTGGACAGAGGAGGAAATGGTGGCCCAGAGACTGTGACTTGCCACCCCCACCCCCACCACTGTCCCCATCAGAGAGCGGCAGAGCCTGGCCATGGACCTGTGTCTCCTGATGTCCAGCTGCGTGCGTGGAGTGCGCTCAGAGCCACCCACGCTGTCTGCTGGGAGTGAGTCATGCAGTGGGGAGGCAGAGGAGGGGAGAGTCCTCTCTGAGGAGGCGGCTCCAGGGCTGTGGTTCCTCTTGGGGACATGGTGGGGGGGCCAAGGAGGCTTCGGCGGTAGGGGAGCCCCTGTGCACACACTGGTGGGTGTGTGTGCGTGCCTGCGTGCACTCTTGTGTGCCGCTCTCTGTGGCTGTGCTTGCGTACGTCTTGCTGTGCGTGGCGCGTATGGCTGAGTGCATGTGCCCGCGGTGGCGCTGTGTATCGCGTGTGCTGCCATATGGGATGCGTGTTCGTCATTGCCGTGTTGGGTGTGCTGTGACTTCAGAGCGCCAGGAACTCCTCGGAGCCAGGTCCTGGCCGTTGGGAGACCAGCTCCCCAGCCGGGAGTTCAGGGACCTCTGCGGCCACCCCTCCCCAGAGAAGGGCACAGAGGGCAAGTCCTCCCCGCAAGGCTGAGTTCCAGTGTCCCTGTGGAAACCCCTCTCTGTCCAGGACCCACACCTGTCTTCTCCCTGGCGCCACTGACCCTGCCAGAGTGGCTTCTTTCCAGGGAAGAAGCAGCAGGCAATGTGCAACGGCGGCCACCTTGCCCCTGCTGAGCCTCCTCGTCCGCCAGGCTCGCTTCTGCAGGAAATTTCCCTGGGCGCCTCTACTCCCGACTGTATGTTAATTGCTTAGTCTTCAGCCTCCCATCCACCTCAGAACTGGGGACAGGGTCACCTTGCCACATCACTTTACCCCTGTCTGACCGGGAGGTGGGAGGGGCTGAATAGGGGAGCAGGGTAAGGGTGCTGTGGCCACCACAGGGAGGACACTCAGTGTGAGGGGCTCAGCAGCCAAATCTGCCCCTCTTCCTTCTTCCACTCCTGGATTTAAAAACACAGAGAGTTCATCTCGGGACTTGAAGATCCTTGAAAAGAGATAACCCCCTAGTTGTAGGGGGTGTGCCAAGCTTGTCTCTGGCTGGGGGAGGAGTCTTTTCCAGGGGACAGTGTGAAGTGGAGGGGTGGTGGTCCAGAGGGGCACCTGCTTGGAGGTAAGGGTATGGTTTTCAAGGGCCAAGACTTCCTCCTCATTCTGCCTCTCATTAGTGACATCACTGCTTTCTGTCCCCTCCCTTGAATGTGACTATCCTCTCTCTCCAAACTCACAAATTTGTCCCTCTCCACATAGTGTGCTGCTCCTTGTGTCTTCTTCCCATATCCCTGGCTGTAACTGTGGGGTCCCAGGGTTCTCCTGTGCAGGGACCCAGGCCTCTGGGGCCATCCCAACCTCACAGTAAAGGAATTTTTTCCAAGAGAGGCCCAGGGATCATTGGAGACTCTGGTGGTGACAAGGGCCCGTGGTGAAGGAAGAGAGAGCTTCCTGACCTTGACCTCCATATCCAAGGACAAGCCAGATGGGAGTGGTGGGAGCACTGGAGTGATCCGGACCAGAAGTGCAGAGGTGCACAGGCCAAGGCAGGGCCCACCAGACTGTGAGTCCCTGGGGACTGGTCCATCTCTGTCTCTCTGGCTCCTAACATCTTATCTCCTGGGAGCTGACACTCAGTGCATGTTTGTCAAAGAGATGATAGCTGTGTGGAGAAGAGAAGATAAAGTTGGTTACTTAGCCTACTGAGGGGAGAGGGAATCATGGGTTGCTGGGCCAAGTGGAAGGAAGGAGAGGAATTAGGGGGAAATGATAAGATGAGGCCAGGTTATGCTGTGGTAATAAATGAGCCCCAGATCTCAGTGGCTTAAAACAACAAAGTTTTATTTCTCACACACACAGAGCTGTATGGGCTAGCAACTCCCACATAGACTTCTCATTGTGGTGACTCAAGCACCTGGGATGATGCAATAGCCACCATCCTGGACGTCACCAGTCACTGTCAGACAGAAGAGAATTTTCAGGTCTCACTCCAGCAATTAAGAAGCCTGGAATGGACACTTGCACTCACACCTCATAGGCCAGAACAGGTCACATGATTCCTTTTGTCGACACCTCATTGGTCAGAACTAGTCACGGGATACTTCCAACAAAGGAGGACCAGGAAATACAATCCTATCATGTGCCTTGAAGTGAGAGAGTTGGAAACACTCGATGAATGGCACTAATGAGAACCATTGAAGAGTTAGCCGCGGAGAGCTGAGGGGACGGGTGTAGTTGACTTTCCAGATCTTCTGTGACCCATATTCCAGAGCTCAAAGCTTGTGGGTGCTGTTCTTTTAAGGTCATAACATCATGAACTGGCTCCTGGAGGAGACAGGGAGAAGACAGGCTGCACGTGAACTAAACTGAGCCCCAGCTTTTGCCAGGCTATGCTGAGTACTGGGAATACAAGATGGGCGCCTTCCCTAAGGGATCCAACAACTATCTAAGAAACAGTAAAGTATGAAATAGCATAGGGAGCTGAAGTCCTACATCCAAGGTGGAAAGTGAATGGCCAAGGAAAGACGAGGCAGTCTGGTGTGGGGCTGCACTGGGTGGTTGATGCCTTCACTCCTGGGGCCTCAAGGTTGGGGCTGCCTGTGGGAAGGCAGAGAGCCCTACAATTGCATGTTTTCTGGTTCCTGCCTCCACTTTCACTCACAGCCCTGGAGGTTAGTAGCCTCTGCACCTGAAGCCATTCCTGGGAGAGAACCAAGGACTCACTCTGAGGTGTTTGTGAGGTATATGGATATTGTCCCGCCGATGTGCTCTTATGAGAGGGATTGTTATGTTTTGATTACATTTTACAGACATTTTCCTGGTGACTCTGCACTATCCTTGTTCTGAGTTCCTGATGCAATCAGTGAAAAAGATCAAGATAAAGAAAGAGAGTGATAGGACCAGGGCAGGGGGAGATTGAGAGTACTGAACCCCTTGATTTGGGCAAGGTGGATTTGCTTTTCAATCATTTGGTGGTT